>OZ038483.1:95584175-95611675 GCA_964036315.1 Acanthosepion esculentum | reverse complement strand
AGAGAGAGAGAGATTTAGGAAGCAGATTTAGGCAGTGTATTTAGGCAGAAATCCTTCATTTATGCATGTTACATTAAAAACGACAGACTCGTTATTACGGTATTGCATTTTATTTAATTTTTCTTGTGTTCTTTTAACACAACAAAAATTAAATAAAAAATTTTGAAAAATTAAATAAAATGTCGTTTTTAATTAAACATGCATATATATATATAATCTGATGGAGACGTTGACATTCTGTACACAAACAACACACTTCGGAATGGGATCACACATATATCGACAGGATGAGGGCGTAGCAATGGGCTCGCCATTATCACCAACAATGGCGAATATATACATGGAATGCTTTGAGGAAATGGCAGTAGAATCTATATCTCTAAGGCCAACTCTATGGTTAAGATACGTAGATGGCAACTTCATACTCTGGCCACACCAGGAAGATGTCCAGGTTCTACTTGATCATGTGAACACAATAAGACCTTCGATACAGTTCACGATGGAGAAAGACGACACACTCCCATTCCTGGATGTTCTACTATCTCGAACAGAGCATGGGTTCAAGACATCCGTATACTGCAAACCGACATTCACCGGACAGTACCTCAATTTCAACTCCCACCATCCATACAGCATAAAGAAAGAGATTGTCCGCTGCTTATATAAGTGGCGACCCAGAGACATTAGATAAAGAATTGGTCAGTATAATCAGTACCCTACAGCATAACAACTACCCTGGTTACATGTCAGCAACCCCAATAAACTAGGCGGGTACAAGAGGAGGACGACAACACTCAGGAAACAGGTGGTATCGGAGAAAATACAAAGGATCTGCGGTCCATATAACATCAGGACAACCTTCAAAAGCTGGACGATACTTCACAGATACCTTTCCCGAGTAAGACCTCCCATAGAGGAGAATATGACTAAAGATTTTGTGTACGCCGTGCAGCTGCGGGAAAAAATATAAAGGGGAGACAGGCTGCCCCCTTAAGGTAAGGCTCCAAGAACACCAGAAAGGTGTAACACGAGGGGAAGTGGAAAAATCAGGCGTGGCTGACCACCTATGGTGAGAAAAGGTAAGATCACCGCCCTCTGTGGGATCAGGTTGAAATCATAGACAAAGAACATCATTGGAAAATTCGTAAACTTAATATGCTAGGCCACAATCTCTCCTGAGCCGACCAAGCATAGAAATGAATACAATATGGGAACCAGTAATAAGGAGTGCCAGAGAAAAGCGATAATAACAAAGAAAAATGCAATATGACCTCTGGTAAAAAAAATTGTAATTATAACAGCAAAAATTGCAATATGAGCAGTGGTAAAAATTATAGGCCTAAGACACTAAGTTTATCAGTCTCAGAAATTCATACACAGATGTCCTTAAGGACACATTGCATAGTGGATAAAGTCATTGGTTAGATCCAGTGACTTAAAGAGTTGTGAATTCAATACCTGGATAAGGCAGTGGAGAACTTGGTGAGGGGAATTAACAGGAGATAACTGATAACTGACATCCATTAGACATGGCACGTGGAACTAGAACAGTCTACCCGAGCGAAATAAAGGGTCCAGTTCGACATTCCAACCACCTGAAGTAGGCCGAAGCGCACAACAGCCGAAACGTCGTGATAAATATGGCAACAAATATGAGGACAATAGTCCGAATAATGTAAATAATGACTTAATCACTTTTGTTTATTGGACATTGTGCCACATTGTGTCCTCCATAGCTTGCCTGACTTTTCAGCTAACTTGATGAATATTTATGAGCGTTCCTAAACTTAAAAATTAAAAAAATATCAATAAAATGTTGACTCTTGTATATAAATGCTTGTTACAAAATAAAATCCTGGCACTTACCTATGTAAAGGACGAAACGCGTCGGCTAACATACTTTTTTCTTTTGTTCATATATATATATATATATATATATATATATATATATATATATATATATATATATATATATATATGTATATGATAAGTAAATTTTATAAGTAAAAGTTTGTCACTGAGCTGATTGATATTACTTCCGAGTTTCGTAGGTGGAACTGACCGTCCACTCTTCAGTGGATAACACCAATTTACAGCATATATTTTTCTTTATACGCTAATCATTGGTGTACGTTATTTTGCATTTTTTATGTCCGCGTGTGCGTTTGTGAGCGTGCAACCATGCGCCCGTCTGTGAGGATGTGCATTCATGCGTGTGATCTCGCCTGCACCTGCATGTATATATGTACGTGCAGGGAGTCGTGACCATTTGTCTTTTTCCTTTTTTTTTGCCTTTACACTAGCTCTTTAGCTTTTTCTCGTTTTTTCTATCTTTTTTCTTCTTTTCTTTCAACAGATGTGGTTTGTCTCGAGTTATTCCAATAAATTCCACACACACACACACACACACACACACGCACACACATATATATATATATATATATATGTATATATATATATATGTATATATATATATATGATACTAATAATACTAATGCTTAAACAGGAAATACTTACACACGCACACACACACACACACACACACACACACATATATATATATATATATATATATATATATATATATATATATATATACATATGCATATATACATATATATACATACATGATCGCATATACTTATATGTCTACACTAGGCTATTATTTCGTTTTTTTTATTTGGTTTGGTGATATCATAAGTATTAATTGTAAGAAGTTAGATTTATAATTGTTTTTTTATTTGTTATTGTTTGAATTTATAATGAAACATTTTCGGAATAATGAGCCTATTTTTTTTAAATACTAACGTTTTGTCATTTAGTCAGGTTTTGGGAAGTGAGTCCGGCCGAGTAATTTTCAGCAAATGTATCGCAATATATCGCACGTGATTAACTATTTGAGATTGAATTATTAATTAATCTCATAGCATCTGCTGTGATAAGCGGAATACATTTTGAAGCTTCACAATCTTCAATCGAAGTGAAATATGCCTTTTATCAGCAGGTGCACACAGCCATTCGATGGATAAAAAATATCGCGCTAATATTCTGAGAATTAATGTCCTTTCATTTGGAATGTCGGGGCGGTGAAAATAAAAGAAGCCGAAGGTATTAAACGAGTGCGTTGTCCGCAGATTGATCTGTTTATATAAAATGAATATTAGAGTAACTGACTTGACTAAATTTGTAATGGTTTGTGATATATATTTTTGCAAATGAAGATCAAGGCCAAACATTTTGTGCGAAACAAATAGCAGCCAAATTATTTTATACAATATGAGTAAGAATCTTGCGGTCTCAATGCGAATGTTGGGTGCGCGCGAGAAAGTACGAGACGTAGAGCACCTCGACGTTCGATCCTAACTGAGTGCCCCATAATTTCGGCCTTGTGTCGCATCTAAACTACGCTTAGAAAATTATCGACGTGGTTTAATGATTAAGAAGCTTGCCTTGACTAATTACAGCTGAGTAGTGAGTTCAATCCTCATTGGGTACCCATACATGGCCTTGTGCCACACCTAAGCTACGCTTAGAAAATTACCATCAGTCAGTTCCATGCGTGATATACGCCTCGTCTGTCATGTATCTTTCGATACATGACAGACGAGGCAGATATTTTACCGCAGTAGGTTGCCATTTCTTTCTGCAGTAGACCAGTTGCCATCCAAGGGTATTTATTCATAGCTGGAGGGAGAGAAGAAGAGGATTCATACCTTTCCCAAGGGTATTAGCATGTAAGTGAATCTAATGGATCTGACTGGAATTCGAACTCGGCTCTCCGATTTCTCAATCAGAGCTGCTATCTATTACGCCACAGTGCCTCCTATGTTGGAATTTCTGTGTCACTTCATTTTAGACGACGTCCACGCAGAACGAAAAAAATAGATCTGCTTCTGTATTCGAAACACCATAGAAGAGAAAAATGAACTCTTTAAATTATCATTTACACTATTTGCATTCGGATTATTGTCCTCATCTTTGTTGTTGTTGACACAACTTTCCGGCCTCCGTCATGTTATATCAATCTGACAACTACAGGCAATTCCAAACCGAACACTTTATTTCATCTACGAGGATAGACTGTTCTCGTTCTACTGGTTGCTTCTAGAGATATCTTGTCTCGTTCTTATTTTTACTACTGCTCAGTTATTGCTCACCTTGTTTCCCCTGAGTCCAAGTACACACTGCCTGGCCCAGCCTATGTCAGCAAATTTACGAACCAACGTTTTTATCCACCAGGCTATTGTCTCGTACTACAATTCTCGGTGGAGAACTTGGAGCCTTAAACCTAAAAGCCTGCCTGCTGATGAGTGCGGTTGTTGCTTGTCATGCTTGACTTCACTCACGGAAGTTTTACTGTTATGCTACAGCTGCTGCTGCTGCTGTTGAAGATTTGCTGCCATTTCTTTTCTTTTTTGTTTGTTTGTTTATTTGTTTGTTTCTTTCTTACCGGCTCCCATGTCGTATTTATTTCTATGCTACGTCTGCTAAGGAGGTTCTCATAGTCTAACATATGCGCTGGTTCTTTTCGTCTAACTCTCCAGTGTTCTTCATTGTCCAGTATTTTTCATTTGGTTCTTCAATAACCAAACGCCAAATCTCGAGTTTTAATTGAGTTTAAATATTACTCGGTGAAACTTTAAAGAAATGCGCAAATATTTCAGTCGCAAGAATAAATAAAATAAACAAATAAAATAAAAATAAATTAAGAAATAAAAGAAAAGAAAGTTAAAAAATTATAAATTTAATTTTAAAAATATAAAAATAAAGAAATTAAAAAATAGAGAACAGCTTTTTTGGTCATGGTAATTTTTTATCATACCTTTGTCTCGTTTTTATTATCTTCTATTATGGCTTTCTGCTTGAATTTCTGGAATATTTACACTATTAATATTCGGATTATTGCCCCCAACTTTGTTGTTGTAATCACGACGTTTCGGTCGTATTCTGATTAATTAACCCTTTATTTAATCTACGGTGGTAGACTGTTCTCGTTCTACTTTTCATTTAGTACTGTTCGGTTATTGCTCGCCAGTTTCTGCTGAGTGCAAGTACACACTGCTCGAACCAGTCTCATAATAAACTTGGAGTTTTAAACTTAACCAACCTGCTGATTAGATTGCAACTTCTACTGCTGCAGCCTGTCATATTTTGACTGCTGCTGCTGTCCTTGTGTTGATGGTTGCTGTTGTTGCTGTGGTTGAAGACTTGCTGTCAGTTGTCTTTTTTGCTTTATTAATGGCTCCCATATCGTGTTTATTTATATGCTGGGTTTACTGAGGAGATCCTCATAGGCTTGCATATGCACTCATTCTTTTAGATGTCTAACTTTCCAGTATTTTTCCTTGTTCAGTGTTAAATTATATTTGTTATGTTACTTTTCTAACTTTATAATCAGGAAGACCACATGGCGGCATCAACTGTAATAGTGGTTGATGGTTGCTGGCTACGTAGAGTATGATGGATAAGATGATGGAGAGGGAATAGGAGGTACGATTGCTCCAGGCCACAATCGCCACGGAAAGGAACCGTTTATTGGTCAGTTCTACAATAAATTTGGCCGTAAACCATTTTCGACCGTCCCTTCGTCCGTCCACTGTCCTCTCATAAACCCTCATAAACCCTTTCTTCGTCAGTGCTTATTAGGCAGGTGACTATCTATACGCAGATGTGCGGCAGAAATGTCTAATTTGTGTATGCTCCGAACGAGACCAAGAATGTAAGTGGAAGCGAGGTGGACGAGTGGCTGCTTCTAATTGCTTGTGTTCTTGTGCATCTCTATGGAGCTATGTGTGCGTACCTTTGTAGCTGTGTGTGCGCGTGCAGTGACTGTACGTGTGTGTAGAGGTGGATGCAACGAACAGGTATCAATATATTACAGATATATCCGCATACAAGCTTTTACACACTAAAGTTCGTCATAGTGTCACTCACAGAAGCGCCTAGAATGGTTCGAGAGGCAGAAAGCTCATTTCCCAGAAAGATTCGCTCGTCTAGTGTGTTGGACAGTCATTAAGGAACCCTCTGCTGTGAATGGGCGTTAAACTGAATAACTCTATATACACATCTAATAATTATTACATACAGTAGAAAATCAGCATTCAAGGAATAATGAATCATAAGAACCTTATTATCCGCGGAATCGCCACCCATGAAGAAATCGCTAACCACGGGAGAATAAAACCTTAATTGGTCAGATAAGGTTTAATTTTAAAGTTTTGTCATTGAATTCATTCATTAAAAATTTACTTTAAATTCAATCGTTATGGTTTCATTCAAAAGTTTTGCCATTAATTTTTTTCTTTGAATATTCATTAAAAACAATATATATATATATATATATATATATATATAATTATAATAATGTTTTTAGTTTTTAAAAATATGATTCCTCCGCTACATAAGAGTTCTCATGTTTCAAAAGCGAGAGCCGAGACCCCTAACATAATTTTTTAAGTTATGAAGAGTTAAGGCCTTAACTCTTCATAACTTAAAAAATTATGTTAGGGGTCTCGGCTCTCGCTTTTGAAACATGAGAACTCTTATGTAGCGGAGGAATCATATTTTTAAAAACTAAAAACATTATTATAATATAAGCTCTACTTCTGTATGGAGCACTGTCCTTTTGAAAATAAAGCTAAATATTAAGGAACACCGGATTATCTACCTAACGTGTTCTTTCCTATTTCACTGCACACCTGCATACATATATATATATATATATATATACATGGTGATTGAAAAGTAACTCCCTAATTCATGCATGAGTGGCCAGCCAGGAATCCTGAATTAACACCCTGTGACTTTTTTCTTGGGAGTTGGTTAAAGGAGCAAGTCTACTATACCAGACCAAGACTTTGGAAAATCATGAAGGGCGAATACAAGAAGTTATGTCTTCCATACCACAAGAGTTCCTGGTGAAATCAGTTGACGCGATCCTGAGCGGCTCAAGAAGCTGCTAGTGAAATCTCATGCTAAACGCTTTCCTCTCATATCTATTTTTTTGTCAAAACTATAGTTAATAACTAAATTATAAGTATTTAAAAATGGCGAGTTACGCGTTACTTTCCAATCACTCTGTATTATATATATATATATATATATATATATATATATATATATATATATATATATATTGTGTGTATTTAGGCAGCATTTTTTCATTAATACATGTCTCATTAAATAATATAGATAAGCGTTGTCTATATATTTTATCTCGCGTGGTCATGTGTGACGTCATGAGCTGTCGTGCGATTTTCGTTTTCAGCGTTTTATATGCACGTGTTTATCGTTGCCTGGATATCATCCATGTAAACAAATAATACTATCATCAATTTCTTGTTCGTGTATTGCATAAATATATTGTGTAATTGTCATCTTTGATAATGGCTTATGTAAGCCGAAAGCTCAGATCGGATTAAATAAAAAAAAGTATGTATCAATATTGTGATTTTCTTTCATTATTTAATGATAATGTTATTAAGATTATCAGACTATATGAAAAAAACTTGCATAAAATATATAGACAACGCTTATCTATATTATTTAATGAGACATGTATTAATATATATATATATATATATATATTGAATTGGACAGAGTCCGACAATTTATTTAAAGACATTTATGATATATTTAACGTTCTTTTTATAGATATTATAAACAGAGCATTTGCTTAAATACTTGTATCTATAAAAAGAACGTTAAACATATCATAAATGACTTTAAATATATATATATATATATATATATATATATATATATACATATATATATATATATATATATATATATATATATATATATATATATATATATGTATGGATGTATGTGTGTCTGTGTTTGTATGTATGTGTGTTTGTATGTATGTGTGTGCGTGTGTGTGCGTTCCCAGTAGCCGTTACACATGACGTCACGCTAGACTATTTCAAACTTCCAGTTTCGCAAAGAATACCAGGAAATAGACAAAGAAATTCTAACTAGCACACCGACACCACATTGGTTCTTGATAATGCCTGCAATAGTCGAAAGTATTTGAACAAAAATAACAAAATATGAATTTCGGACAATTTATTCACAACCTCAAACATAATTCTCCAAATATTAGAAATATACGATAAAACTTATACGGACAGACCTGGTCGATTATTTTTGATCAACTATATATATTCTTTAAAGAATTAATAGATATTTTGTTTTTATTACTTCCAACGTTATTTTAAGTCGATACCCATATTTGAGAAGAAGCTCCGTTTTATACTAAACAGTATTTATTTCGTCTAACGACCTGCAGAAAATGTACACTCCGTAAAGTTCGAATACTGTCGGGGGGCACATTTTCCTTATTATGTTTTCTCGAGTACACAGGACGGTAAACGAAATAAATACTGTTTAAAATAAAACGGAGCGTCTACTCAAATACGAGCATGCACTACAAAAAAGTTTGAAGTAATATATTGTTATGGGATCTTACCTGTAACGACACAATGAACTCTTCCTGATACTATAAAGACTGCGCCTCTCAAGAGAGACGATAGAACAGAAGTGTAACGAGTCGAGAGTCTGATTTGGAGTACTCGTTCTGTCTCGACTCGTTACACTTCCGTGAAGGGAAACTCTGTTATTTCGTGCTTGGCTGACATCTATATATGACTTCTTGCATTTTGTGAATTTGAGTGCATAAATCACATTTCTGGAGTTGCAGTTTAAATTTTTATTTATTATGAAAGCCGTTTTGGAGTTTTAATGTTATAAATTTTCCCATATTGTATTAGAAGACATTTCGGCGAGAAAAGAAGTTATGTTGCAAGATTATGGGCATAAAATTACTGTAGAGTATTCCGAATTTCGCCCTAACAATATTTTTCTTTTTCAATCAGAACCGCATTGTTCAAATCGAAATTATGTTCACAGCAAATTACAATAAACGACTAATGAATTGATTGAATTGTTTTGTAAAAGATCCTTTTTATTTTCTTGCAATCTTTTGTTTTCATCTACAAAATAAATTGCAAAAAATGTCACATAGAGCACATAGGTGATGAATGTATATTATGTGAACATTAAAAGGATATTTTACAAAACAATACACTCAATGCATGAGTTCATTGAAATAAATTTGACCATAATTCCGACTTAAAAAATTACTTCTTATAAAAAGGGAAATAGATTTATGCTAAAATATATTGAAAGTTCATTAATTTCCGAATCTTCTACTGTAAATATATAAAATCTTTGTCCGTCAGCAACAAGATTACTGTTAATAAAAATCTAATACAGTGTTGGATAATTAAAAAAAAAACAAAAAACAAAAAAACAAAAGCGTTTAGCATAAAAGAGAACTGATAGTTATGTCATTTATATAATAAATGCCAATATCAGTGTGTCACAATTTTTCAATTAAAGGGATACAACTCTCAATAGATCATCTCCTTTCTATATAATAAATACCAATGTCAGTGTGTCATTGTGTCCCACTTTTCCCACTTTACATCTAGAGGTTGTAGCCCAACATATACCGTTTTGAAATTAGGCCGACTCAGTGAGCAAATTAAAAACATTCCTGGCCGGAAACGGACCGGCAGTTCTGAAATTTTCGATTCCCAAATTTTTATTACTGCGATTGTTTTTGGCGATTTTTTACGTGATTTTTTGCGACGAATTTTTTTGTACGAAAACAATTTTTATAACTTGGAAATAAATTTGGGAATAATCGAAATTAATTGCGAAATCCAGCGAAAGTCACCCATGAAATAAAAATAATTGTTTCTACGGAAAATAATGACCTACGTACATCAAATTGTTAAAAAGCTTAAATATTAAATCAATACTTAAATGCAGCGATCAATTTTGAGTTCTTCTGTAGTTTATTGTTGCCTATCGCATCTACTTCTCCCTACCTATTGTGATGAAGGCCCACCGTAGGATCTAGCATAAATTTCACCCAATATGGCGGCTTTTAAGCTAGCTATTAATAAAATCATTTCTAAAAAAACTCAGTGGCATTCATTTTTCGTTTAAAGCGTACTATCATAAACAACTTTCTGGATTGTTCTGGCTGACGCTACTCTATTAATTTTCCTTTGATATTTGGCTGATAAAGCTTTATCTCTTACGACCATCCTGCTTAAGAAATTCTATCCTAGTTGTGCAACTCCGGAATTCTTGGCCAAGAATTACTTTCTGCTTAATTATGCAAGCATTCTGGTAACCCACTTTGAATCGACTTGGAGAGTTGAGTTAAAGGGAGATGACTGAGACTTCAGGTAGAGGCATGAAACAATCTATCTCGGTGGACGAAATAAAGAGTTCAGTTCGAAATTCCAATCCCGCTCTGGCCTTCTTCATGTGATATACGTTGGAATTTCGTAACGAATCCTTTATTAATACACCGGACACAAGGACACAAGGCCCAGTAAATAAAAGCGTTGGTTCAAACGAATCCTTTATTTCGTCAACCACGGTAGATTGTTCTAGTTCTACGTGCCATGCATGGATATCTTTCTGATATCTCCATTTCATTTATATCCCTTTAGTAACTCTGTTGTGACTGGTTATTGAACTCACCCAAATCTTTTGGATCAAGTCATTGGATTACTTCAACCAGCGCTTTTATCCACTGGGCCACGTATTCCTTGGGAAAATCAAGGGAATCGCAGTCTGGGGAATTAGGTGGCCAGATGCAAGGAGTTATGTGGTTGC
The DNA here is from genome assembly GCA_964036315.1 of Acanthosepion esculentum. Lineage (NCBI taxonomy): Eukaryota > Metazoa > Mollusca > Cephalopoda > Sepiida > Sepiidae > Acanthosepion > Acanthosepion esculentum. Next base: position 95,600,974 of record OZ038483.1, on the reverse strand, counting down.
AGAAATTGTCTGACAGACATGACTGGGTTCTCCTACTTGTGCGGCATGGTGTAGAGTCATGTTGCCAGACGTAGGGTCCCCTAGCAACCACCGTCTTGTTCCAAGGCGGCACTACCTCCTCAAGTCCCTTGATGTAGTCCTCTGTGTGGAGTCTGAGACCCTCACCAACAAATTCGGAAGTTCTTTTCTTATCAGAACCATCAGAATGAGTTTTCCGGACTGCCGTACCTTTGTAATCAATATTTTACTCACCTAGCTGTTTTCGAATCCTGTCCCTGTCTTCTGAAATGTTCGTATTGCAGCTTCCGAATGCCAAGCAGTACAGCAGGCCGTTTACAATTTTCTGGCAGAGTGATTTGCGTCATGGTGCGCTTTTTCTCACAGATCGTGCCCAACTGACTCTACTATACTGTGCAGTCGACAAAATTAAAAACAAGCAACGCGCATGCGCGAAATTAAAAATATAAAATGGCGACAATTTACTAATTGAACCCTGTTTTACCGTATATATATATATATATATATATATATATGTGTGTGTGTGTGTGTGTGTGTGTGTGTGTGTGTGTGTGTGTGTGCATTAGCCAACTTCATGTATAGTGCAACCCCTGAATACATTTTTTCATTAATTTTAACAGCTCCAGAAGAAAATTTACTTGTGTACGGCGCAACCGGTCACCGAAAATGGATTTTTTAACCTCTTCAAAAATGACCCCCTAGTTTTTGCGTAAAGAATGATCAGAGAATATGACACTAGACTCGATTATATACGGTATATATGTATCGTTTATTATTTCTTTCTACTTATTTCACAGTTACCTGGTTTTTCTGTAATAGTATTTATTTGTTTTAGTATAACTAATGTGAAGATTGTTTTATTATTACTTTCTGTTTTTGCTTATCTAAAGTTAATATTTACCAAGTTTGTATTTTCTACTCTTATCATTTTTTATCAATTGATAGTTTAGGTGTTAGTATTATCAAAAAGGCAGTACAAATGATTTTATTGTATGTCAAATAATGACTTCATAATTTCCGATAATTTAATCCCGATTTATATTTTCATTTTTTCTTTCTGCTACCTTTTTCTAAAATAAGCCAAATTTTCGATATTTTTGTTTGTTTATATATGTACAACTATTTCTTGCTCTATAATTTTATATATATATATATAAAAAAAGTTCTTTTTTGGGGAGCTTCTGACATACGTATAATGTTTATATACGTACATTATATATGTCCCAAAGGTTGTCATTGCTGGGGATGATAGTGAAGACAAGCTTGCACTGTCTATGACATGCAACTCAAATAACCTCTGGCAACTCTAAACCAGACAATGAGCGAAAGCGGGCAACCAGCTGCTTCGAGTAGATGGAGCTTGACAGCCCAGGAGAAAGGAAATCCTTGATTTTAAACCTCCGCTGACTTGCGGCCATATCCAAACATGGAAAAGGCTATAGAAGTAAATCTAAATAGAGAATACGGAGTGGAGTCCCGAAAACGGTCGACTGTCAGGCAACTCCTTAAATGAAGCCGGTCCCAAATGTAATGTCCTGTATTCATTTGGATCTTGTCGGTACAGCTAAGATGGAGTGAGGCATGTAGTCTCGTCAGCACACGGCCTCTATATACCATTGCCCAGACCTGCACCCTGGAAAGATGACTCCAGCAAAAAAGACTGAAATTTAACCAAATTTATATCACGAGGGTACATGGAAGTATATCACAGTAATATACTTTCATAATTTCTACTCTTCTCCGGAATGCATTGCCTTTTCTCCCCCCAAAATCCCCTTACAACGTTCTAGTTCATTTTTTAAGTGACAGCGTCGGTGTTTATGGCTCTTCCCAAATCCCTTTTCTTTATTATTTGGGAATTGCCCCGAGGTTTTGCGAATGACAATGGAGTGATTTCCCTTTGTTTTCTCCATGTTTTTAAGTTTAGAGTTGTCCTTAATCTAAACTGACTGTTAACCAAAGCTAAAGAGCCCGGTCTACCTTGCTATTTAACCTACAACGGGTGGATAATCAGGGGCATCAGATTTGGCCAGAACTTCAACTCGTCTCTTTGATTCCACTTTTCATGCTAATAACCGTTACGGCAACTGTTGCGGATTTTAATGAACCGGACAATGGCAAACGGTAAAAACGTTTGGTGCATATCTCTTCAGGGTGGGTAACAATAATCTTCATGAATTTTACATCAGTGCACACAGCATATTTTCTGACATCATAACCTCTTCGGGAGGAAATACACAATCCTAAGAATCCCACGTCTAGTCATTTTATAGCGGGTTAATGTACATGCGCGTTGAGTGGGGGAGTTGTTCTATATTTTATTTATGAATTTCAAATCCGTTTTTTTTTGTGGGTGGGGGTGAATTCGTTGATATCAAAGAGAGAATCAGGTTTGCACAGTTCCCGGTGTACGATAGTTCCTATTCAGTCGTGTTTTTTTTAATTCTTTTGAGCCTGGTTGCTGCATTCATTCTTGTTGTTATTGCTGCCTTAGGTTACTGCGTCCGTTTTGTCAATAGAAGACGATTTTTCATTTTCTTCCTTACTTTCCCTACAACTAAACAATCGGATCGAAACAAACTTTAATATTTTATATAAAAATTTTGATACTTATTCCCAACTGACAGTAGGTATGTTGTCGTATTTGACAACGTGATGACAGATCTAATGTTGTTATACGGAGACTTTATCTGTAAAAAAATGATTAATTCGTTATTATCATTTAACAAGTAGGAAGTTTATGTTATGGATTTTTATGACAGGTCACCCTATGAGTAATATGCCACCCAGTACTACCTGCTGCATGGTTGGGTAATCGTCGACTAAACTGGTTCTCAGCTTACGGACACATCATTTTGAAACACAGTTCCCGTACGATCTCCGAAATAAAGCAACGTCGAGCCAGATCAGTACCTAGATGGGTGACCACTTCAGAATACCAGATGTTGTAAGTTTGGATATGCGGTTGGTGTAGTGGATAATGGCTCGGAATTGTTACTGGGAGAGCAGAGTTTTAATTCCACTTCGGTTCGTTATGTACATTTCCGCGCAAATATTTTTGGGAAAAAGGCATCAACCTATTCTTCCCTGATTTATGGGTTAATTAGTAAAAATTTAATTGCTAAAACACTATTTTCTCAAAAAAAAAAAAAAAAAACTCTTGCAGTCTAACAATATTTTCGATCTTTAAATAACCTGGAGTGTTGATAAGCCATAGAAAACGAATCAATCAATAAACTGGTTCCCGCACCAGGCTTTCCAGGTAAGTAGCGTGCCTAGACAACTAGCAGGGTAAAAAGAAGATCTGTCAAAGGTTGGATGAATCACCTTGTTGGATCAAAGGCCATCTAAGCTAAGGGAGTCAAATGGGCTCTATAGCAATGTATGTTGCCAGTGCGATGGTAACAGGGCGGAGGCCTTTCTAGACTGAAGATAACAGCCAGAGCAGAGGGTTTCCACGACGATGGTCTCTAGAGCCTCGTATCGGTGATCAAAGCAAGCCTTTAACTTGGAGAGGTATGGGATACGACAGTTCTACGTACCCAAGTCACGCTAAACATTGGTGAATAATTCTCTGGCTTTTGATCTAGATATGTGGAGGGAACTGGTCAGGTGTTTAATTGTGCTGTGATCGTACGACCACACCCAGTCATAGGGCATGATGATGATGTTATGGATTTGTGCTTAAAAGGTAACAACGTGCGTGATTTCTATTTTCGACGATAAGGTGAATAAACATCTGAATATTAAGAAAATCTCGGCCGTTTTCATCTGTTGTCATTGACGTCCTAAATGTGTGGGCTTTTGGCTAAATCCAGTGAAGGCAATCATTTTTTAAAAAATTTTTCATGTTCTATTTTTTCCTTAATCAGCATGAATTAACCCAAATGTTATCATCGACGTCATCTCAGCAAAAAAGAAAAATATCGTCTTAAAATGAGTATTTTGAGCCTTTCAACACATTAGGCGACTATGTAGATCTGTAGTTCTTCTTTGAAATTGTCACAAGTCTATTTCAGTCACTGAAAAGAGTAGCTTGATTTTCCCTGATAAACAAACGTTCATGTTCGCTACCTCAAGTAATGGCTGGTTGAGTTTTCTGAGTTCTCGATACTGGTTTTAAACTGATGAATTTCATCTTTATTGACCTTGGTTTCTAAACATTTACCCACTAATAAAATAGGATAAAAAGCAAACACTAAACACAAAAAAACATACCTAAGTTTTAAAATGAATTTTTAAAAATGAAAATTCTTTCTTGAATCTTTTATTTGAGTTTTAATTTCAAGCTAATAGATTTAATTTAATAGTCTCAGTGAGCAAAATACTGTATTTCAAAAGCTTTAAATTTGAATTGACTAGAAATATTTTCTTTTTTGCTAAAATAGCTGATTAGCACCCTTTTTAGTCGTTTTCATCATTTTATTAAAAAATCTTCAAAAATAAGATATATTTTTCAGAAACTTTATTTGAGGATTATTACCTGATTTAACACTTAATTATTCTGATTTGAAAAAAATAGTTAAGTTTAAAATATCACAGAAGTACATTTTTAACCTGACAGTAACTGTTTCTAACCGAAGTGTTTGACAACGTGATGACAGATCTAATGTTGTTCTACAGAGACTTTATGCGTAAAACATAATTGAGGAAAATTACGTGAGTGCCATTTTTATTTAATTTTTAAGCATTCAGTAATCCTAAAAATGTTTGAAAATATTCTAATCTAATGTTTTGTTGAGTTTTAGAAATTTTTGTTTTAAATGTATTATTATTATACACGACATTATGAGAAAATAATAGCAATCTATTATTTTCTTATAATGTCGTGTATGGTAACTCCTACTTACAAAAAAACCCTGGCACGCTTCATTTTAAAAAAAATTTGGTGATTTATGATTTCTAGTAAGCTTTTTCATTTAGGATTAATAAATATAGTTTTCACTTAATAATAATATCATTAAAACCGCTGAAATTAATACAGAATTTTAAAAGATTTAAAACTTAATAAATCTTTCGAAAAAAAATGAAAATAATTCTTATAAAAAATCATTATTCATGGAAAAAATTTTTTGAAGACAATATTGTCCTTAAGATATATTATTAATAAAAGAAATTAAAAGCTTTCTTAATTAAATATAGTTTTATTGCATTTTGTATTTTACAATTAAGAGCAGATTTTTGGTAAATGGGGTTTCTGTTTGACAAAAGGAAATTGATAATTAAAATTCTCCAAGGAGTTCTGCTTTTAACTAATATAAATGCAAAGACTCTTGAACATTAATTTCTTGAAACTTCATAAAATTGAGTAAGTTGGAGTAACACATGTAAAAAAAATATTTTTTCTAAAAAATATGTCAAAAATAATTTCACATCATTTGTGAATAAGTCCTAAAAATTTAATTAGCATCTAATAGTTATTTGAGTTTTTTGCAAGAATTTTCAAAACAATGTGTTTTTTTAACGCTAAAATTCCCATACTAATCTTTGGTCCACACCCCGACACAAGAAAAACAAAAATTTTCACCAAAATTTCGAACATGCTAAAAAGGACTAAAAAGTTTTATAAAATAATAAAAAATTACTTTGGTCATTCCTCTTAATAATAACATAAACATTTGACGATAAAACCTTTCTTTTAATCAAGTTTGGGGCTTTTTGCATCATGCTGTGATATTTTTAGAAACTTTTTGTGTGTACACTTATAGATGCTTTTAGAGGTGAGAGAATTAAAAGGTCATGTAAAATAAATAAAAGAGCTGCCCTTGCTGAAGCGAGTAATAGAGGTTAACGAGATAGTTTCGGAGTATTTATACAATTTTAAAATGAGAGAACTGAACTCGGCCGCATCAATATTAATTAGTATAATTCACTGGCTTAGTCTGTTCGCCGACTCTTATACTTAAGTAATGTCAAGTGGTCGGGAGTAGAATTTTTGCAACTATTTATGTGTGTGGAAGTAGTAATGATAGTGTCAGTATTTGAATAAATGAAGTATTAAACTTTTCAAACAATTCTTTTCCCTATGAAAAATTGTCCTCAAAATAAAACATTCAACGTTACTCATTGATACATTTTGAATTTCAATACAACAGGAATATTGTATTTTCAATACAACAGGAATATTAGCTAAAAAGGCTTTATCAGTTTTATTTCATTTTTTTTTTACTTTTTATGTGAAGTAGGCGCCACAACCCTAAATCATATAAAAAAATAATTAGAAGCAAGAAAGACTACGCTCAAATGAAGAAGAAATGAGGGTCTGATTATCGCACATTCGACTAAATATTGAAGAAATCACGAAAAAAACTCCCAAAAAACAGGCACAAGTTTCACATCAAATAAGCTACACAAATAGTTGACTAGAAACATTGAAATAAAATAAATTCATATTTGTGTCTGTATTTTTAATCTATGGTTTTATCTTATAACATTTAAATGTATACACTTTAAAAAAAATTGCTAGATGTTCCGTGATATTTTCATTTACTCCCAGGTGTGATGTTGCTTGAAAAGGTTGAGAAACAATGCTCTAGACTGTCATAATCTTTGCAATTGAGCAAAGTTTTAACGTTATAAAACTAAGAACAATTGAAATAATAATATGTCGGCATACGAACAGAGGACATAGTCTCTTTTAAACTGAATTTTTAATTTTTATTTTCAAATTAAAATAATCCATTTATGGGTTTCATGATAGAACCCAGATGTTACCTGCCCCCACAACCTTTTAGAATATTTCTTTCTTGCCCTACGCACGTTTGCGAAATGTTCTTTTTAACGCAAACGTTCACGCTGAAGACTTGTTTGAAATTTCGAACCAAACCCTTTATTCAATCTACAGCGAGTAGATTGTTCTTATTCTGCTTTTCGATTTTTCGGAGATCTTTGTGTCCCAAATGTGAATAAGACCGGTGAGTATTATCTCCCTTAACCAATGAATGGGGAATGAAAACAATTTGCCGTCTTAGACTGAATAAAGGGTTCAGTTTAAAATTCCGAAAAGATTGCTGAGTATGATGACAGACATCTAAAAAAAGACCAGAAGGTGCAACAGCCGAAGCACTGAGAGCAAAACAGCCAAGATGAGCGTGTTTTATTTTGACATTACTTCCATTTTCATTGATTTCTGAACAGATTTTCCTTCTTTTTTTGTTATATTTGCATCCGATAACTCTACACTAGATGCAGTACTATTCTATTGGCATATGGACGAGAACTCAAACCATCTATATTTAATTATACAAATAACCAAACATTTCTGATTTTGTCAAAAGGATTTGTTAGTAAATTAGGGTTACTTATATATTTTTTAGAATAGGTAATTTTTCAAGAAGCCAAATGTTACAACTTTCACTTTTCCCATTGTAAGATTTCGTTCTAACCATTAATTCCCACATAATGCTTGGTACAATTCCAGCATCATTTATTTGTCAGCAATATTTAGAGCAGTATTTTTTTGCTACTTAAACTTAGCATTAAAACTAAACTTTTTTATATATGATATAACATTTATTTTCTTTATCTTATTTGGATGTTAGTTCTATAAACAATACCAGTAATGTTTGCCAAATTAGTCTAGCAAACTAATAAAATGTTAATATGATATGTTCTTCACGGGGTACCTTGTATTTGTGACGTTGTGATCTGCTAAACTGAGGTAGATTTCTAGACTGACATAAGCATTGTAATTTAGCAACGTTTTAACGTTATAAAACCGAGAAAACTTGAAATAAAAATTACTGTGTTGGCATTCGAATAGAGGACAGTCTCCTGAGCACTCAGTTACAAATGCAATTTTGTTGTCCCCGAAGCTCGACTCAGCGAATATCTATTCTGTGCGTGTAAAATTTTTGATAGTTAACAGGTTCAACTCGTGTATCAAATACATTAATTTTCTATCAGATCTCTTAGCAGTTTTGAAGGCACAATAACCTCTGTAGTTGGGACAGTAAAAGTACTTCTACGAATATCAAATCCATGCAATCTCGATTCTCGTCATTTTATCCTGTTCCAAGTACGTCATAGATTATAGGCACGACCATATTTTTCATTTTCCACAGTCTTCACAGTTCCTGGATTTTTATTTTCGCTTTTTTTCATCTTTCCTCTTTCACACTGGTTTATCTACAGTCATGGTCGTTTAAGGTCCCTTAATTATTATTAACGAATCACAAATGTATTTTTCATATTCAGTCAAGTCACGTGACGAGTCCCCTTACCCATTATTATTGTAGAATCACCGTATGTACTGTAGCTGCTGCTGTTGTGGTGTTTCTAAGGCTAGATATCTTGGTGGATACCACTCTTCTTCAAGCTAGTTTAGAATTCAGGTTTTTCTTCCTTCAAGACTTGTTGTCGCCCCATTTACAGTTCTGCTATTTAACCTATAGCTGGAAGTTGGGGAGGAGAGGCGATAGATTCATACTTTTCCTCAACTGTATTCAGGCGAAAGTCAATGTAATGAACTCGATCGGAATTCGAAATCGGCTCGCCGAATTCGAATTCATTGTTACTAACCGCTACACACCCTCATATTCAGTATTGTGAAATTATACCAGATCAAAGTACGCTTAGTAGACAATACAACAAAAACGAATGATATAGACTCATTCAAATCCTTCTTTTCTCTATGTTCGGTTATTGTTTTCGCTGTAGGTCAGTCAGAAAATCTCGTGTGAAGAGCTTCAACCGTTATATCTTTTAGTTTCCTGGCCGATTGTGAAGGATGTCACTCTGAAATTGTTTTAAGGCGATAAACGAACTCATTTGATATAAAAGATTAACATCAGTAAAAACAAAATGAAATAAATAAAAATAAAAATAAAGTGTTTTAACAGCTGTCCACGAACAAAAGAAAAATGGTGTCTTCTTCCTGAAAATTCTCTCTCCTTATCGCTAAACAACATCTTGGTATCAGCTGTGTTTCGCTACTCAGAAAATTGGGTTGGAATCAACCCAGGAGAGTGGGAGATGAGATGGCGTTCTGGCGATCATCCCAGTTCACAACCGAATCAGGAAGACCCAGATCGATTCTTATAGCCAAACATGCCGTAATGAAGCAGTTGATTAATTAATAATACCATCATTAATTAGCGGGATCAGTGTTCCCTACGTTAAAGAAAAAATAATGAAGAGATTGAAGATGTTAAGGAGTGTGATAAAGAGGAGATGCTAACGAGAAAGGCAATTATTGGGCGAGAGATCAGAAGAGTCATCTGATGACTGGTTAGGAAAACGAATATGCTAATGAGCTGAACGATATTGACAAGCAATCGATTGTAAGTAAATTGATGATGATGAAGAGGAAGAGAAAGAAAAACAGAAAAAGAGAAAGGCTTATATCGACGATAAATATGTTGATGTTGCTTACAGAACGACTTTCAACAAATTCTTTTTTTTTTCTTTTAATTTCTAATAGCAAAACAATGGCTGCTTACAGCATAACCCGTAAATCGTCTACATGAATTTACTTATTAGAAGACGTGACTGCCAAAGGCTATAACTGATCATTTAACCAAGAATTGAAAGTTACTTTAATTAGAAAACCTTCTAAAAATTTAAATCAAATATAAAATCATGTGAATAGTTACATCGGCACCATTTTTAAAATACAGATATTATTGTTGACGTTGTTGTCTTAATTTTCTGCATTTATTTTGACAATGGAAGAATAATGTTTTACTTTTCTTTTTCAAGGCATTTACTGTTTTCGCTAAAACTAAACGCTCGTATCAAAGCATCTTTGAAACAACTCCAATAAAATAAGACCATAAGCGACGAAAAAAAAAAAATCAATATTTCCTTTTTAAAAAGAAACTCTTTGTTTAGTTAATATTTCGATGTCTTTTTATTAATCGGTATCACCCCGTGCAAGTCAGTAAAACCACTAAGGCACTAAGGGTTTACAGGGTGCGAACGAATTAGGAACAGAAATATTAATAATGAGCAAGAACAAAAAGATTAATCAGGACGACATTGCATTTAAATCTTTGCAGATTAAATTGACTGAAAAACATGGAAGGGATTTCCACAAGCGAGAAATGTGAGAAAAAAATGTTGGCATAGAATTTATGGTTACCTCTAATCTTCTAAACTATAAATTAATGAGATCTCGACGCCAGTCTAGTTGCAGTATAAAGCAAAGGTGAGCTCTTTTGAACAAATACAAATGTGCTTGAGCAGGTTTCTGCCACAGGGATTGTCTAGCTGCCTCACTAAATAGGCATACTCCCACAGAAATAAACTGATACTAGCGGTCAGCCATTATATACAATGAGTGGACTTTATTTACAGTTTTGGGGAAAGAATCCATAGTATGGCGTGACCAGTATATACTCCAACCATCTAAAGGTGACGACCATGCGCGTAAGTAAAATTTTCAGTGTAAAATCGAGCAGGCGATATAATGTCAGCGTCTCGATAGAAGGATCGATTAAAATCTTAAATGTTGACGATTGGTTCCAACGAAGCACGAACGTATTGGATCACCTGCTTGATTTTTATTGTGAAAAGTTTGTGGCGTGTATCACACGTTACGTTTTTCAAAACAACGAAGGGACACTGCCTATAAATGAAGAAGAATTAAATACTTTCTTTAATCTTCGATTGATTATTAAACGGATCTTTTTTAAATTTTTAAAAATTTATTTTTGAATCGGTATCAGCCCAAGGAAGTTAGTATAACCACTAATACTCAAGGGGTTAGTGTGTAAAGAAATTAGGAACAGAAACATTAGTAATGAATGGAAAGGGAAAAAGAGTAATCGGGGTGGGGCAGTAGATAGTAATTGAAATTGCATTTAAATTTTTGCAGATTAAAATTGGTTAGAAAGAATGGAGCCGGAAGGGAGTTTCACAAGCGAGAAGTGCGAGAAAAATCTGTTGGTATAGAATTTACGTTTGAATCTAGTCTACTGAACTGTAAATTGAAGAGATCTCGACGCCAGTCTAGTTGCAGTATAAAGCAAAGGTGTGCTCTGTTGAACAAACACAAATATGCTTAAGCAAATGTCTGCCACAACGATTGGCCAGCAGCCCTATTAGATAGGCATACTTCTACAGAAATACACCGATATACGAGCGGCCAGCCATTATATTCAATGAGCGGAACTTTATTTACACTTTCTGAGAAAGAGTTGCATAATATGCCTTGACCTTTATGATCCAATCATCAATTGCTACCGAACAGTTCCTTGTACCTAGTTTCTTTTATGCATTTCCTAACAGTATCACACACTAGGTTTGGCTCCCCCAAATCACCCACCTGACAAATTAACCTTGGCATTCTTCCCATAATTTGAGTCTCATGGTCGAGATACTATCGTTCTAACAACTTGGCCAGGAACTCACTATATTACAACAAACCTACATAAACCACAGGTGGGCTCAGTGGGTGTTGAAAAAACACACATGTGCCTGAGCAGGTGTCTGCAAGAGGGATTGTCTAGACGTCCTTGATATATACATAATGAGCGGACCGTAGTTACCAGTACGCGCCAATTATCAACTCAAACGATTTCGCCTAGAAACCCGTGGTAGGGTTTTCGGGCACTTCCGAAACGGTACAGAAATCTACGATCGTAACCCCAGAAGTCACCTGCCTGACAAATGACAAATTGTCGGGATGCTAAAGTTCTAATGACCAGGCAAGGCGCCCACTATATCTGAAAAAAAAAACCCTACTCTTTTTAACATTGATCCAGATGACCGGATTGAAAATAAAATGTTTACATTGAGGTATTATCTGAACTCATTATTGAAATCTGATTGAAGTGATTTGTTCAACAAACAGTTTGATTCCTTTGCAGATTTCGTGTGGCTTCGTACTGTTGAAAAATAATTAGTGTTTGACGCAATTACAACGTCAACATGTTTACAGAATGTTTGTCTTTAGATCTTTTGTTGGCTAGAAGGCATATATTCTTTTCTTTGCCAATATCAAATATACAGATTTCTATGGCCTGTAGATGTTGTGAAATGCACGCATGTGAATGTGTTCGTATTTGTGTATGTGTGCCTGTTTGCCTGTCCACGTCTGTGTTAGATGTCTTGGTGACAAAGTCTACATTGCCGTGAGGATTTGCAGGTAAACAGTTCAATGAGTATAATGTTAGATTTAATTAAAATTGTTTCGACTTAGCGAAAAAGGATGTTAGTGTTATGTGAATATAAATATAAAATTACAAGATCGATCCCTTGTTTATCAAAACGAATTCTTCCACTTCTTAACTACCAGACTATTAACCGAAAATAATCATGAAGTTGGTGTAGGAATTTGCCCAAGTAAATTTTCTAAATTTTGGGGGGATCTAAAGCACATAAAAACAGTTCATGTGAGTTGTCAGTCAGTTATGTGCCACGCGTGATATACGCTTAGGCGATCATGTATCTTTCGATACATGACTGACGAAGCATACTTTTTTCCCCGCAGAAAGTTGCCATTTCTTTCTGCAGTAGACCAGTTGCCATCTAAGGCTATAAAACCTGGTATGTCCTTCTGTTTACCCATAGCTGGGGGAGGAGAGGATTCATAACTTTCCCAATTGTATTAGCACGTAAATGAATGTAATTGATTCGACTGAAATTCGAACTCGGCTCTCCGATTCCTCAATCCGAGTCGCTACCCATTACTCCACTGTTCCTCCTGTGTTGTGAGTTGTCAGTTTTAAGAAGACAGAATGTAGGGTTATTAGCAAGAGGGACAACCCAAGATGGGTGCAACGATCTGGAAGTGTCAAAATAAAGCAAATACCAAATTTTAACTATCTGGGAAGAGTTATAAGAAACTATAAAAAACGTGACACTGAAATCCGAAGATGCAGGGAAATAGCGAAAATGCCTTTCAAAAGCGAAGCAAATTATTAAGAAACGAAAATTTCATTAGAAGCAAAAATAAGTTTAGCGCCTAGACAATCCTTCTTGCAGACACCTGCTCAGGTACATGTGTGTTTTTTCAACACCCACTGAGCCCACCTGTGGTTTATGTAGGTTTGTTGTAATATAGTGAGTTCCTGGCCAAGTTGTTAGAACGATAGTATCTCGACCATGAGACTCAAATTATGGGAAGAATGCCAAGGTTAATTTGTCAGGTGGGTGATTTGGGGGAGCCAAACCTAGTGTGTGATACTGTTAGGAAATGCCTAAAAGAAACTAGGTACAAGGAACTGTTCGGTAGCAATTGATGATTGGATCATAAAGGTCAAGGCATATTATGCAACTCTTTCTCAGAAAGTGTAAATAAAGGTCCGCTCATTGAATATAATGGCTGGCCGCTCGTATATCGGTGTATTTCTGTAGAAGTATGCCTATCTAATAGGGCTGCTGGCCAATCGTTGTGGCAGACATTTGCTTAAGCATATTTGTGTTTGTTCAACAGAGCACACCTTTGCTTTATACTGCAACTAGACTGGCGTCGAGATCTCATCAATTTACAGTTCAGTAGACTAGATTCAAACGTAAATTCTATACCAACAGATTTTTCTCGCACTTCTCGCTTGTGAACCTCCCTTCCGGCTCCATTCTTTCCAACCAATTTTAATCTGCAAAAATTTAAATGCAATTTCAATTACTATCGGTACCACAAGGCGGCGGTTCGTGGGAAGAATCTTCTTGGCTGGAAGTTACATCTCAGCAGGGATATATGAATGGAATGAGAGTGTTTCACTAGAATGCTTGTGGCATGGCGGGTCTTAGCCGTGAAGATTAGGACTGGTAGAACTAATGAGTGTAGTTTATCTGATCAACCACCATGGAAATGGTGATAGAGTAGTGAGAGTCTTGCGACGTCTCGTCTGTGTGACAAGGGTTGCAGAGTGAAAAATCGTTCGTCTACAAGGACACGTAGACGCTTTTGCATTGTATCGAAAGTGGGAAATGAAGACTTAGCAGCCCCGGATATATATGGCAGCAGTACTCCATTTTCGGCCTGATCTGTTTCTTGAAAGAGTACAGGATATCAGGATGATTTATGTACTTGCTGAATGAACCGAACATTTGATCTGCATCTTTAACGACGATACGATTTTCACTTGAGGACTCGTGACACTTGAGTTACGCTCACGATGGTGTTTTAGCATAAGCAGAGGTTTTGATAGAGCCACGCGTACCAGTATTCTTTCTATATTTGACGTTCCTGTCGTCACATAGACGCTAATCTGTGCCGTGGATGGCCTGCTGTTGCTGCTCTTGTCATCTGTCGATCATGGCATAGGACCATTTATTTGACAACTGTTGAAGATACTGAAAAACCAACGATGCGTCACATAAAACATATGCAGTAAATCTTTAGATAAGATGAAATTGTTAAAGTTCAGGCTGTTGCTTTGGGTATCATGAAGAGGTTTTACAGGGTGTGGCAAGTTGAAAAGATACGGTACAGGGTGAGGCAGAGAAGTCGGGCTTTTTTGAAGTGGCTAACACATCCTTAGGGAGTGAGACATAAGTCCGACAGATACCATTTGGTTCGTGGTGCCTTAGCATTTTTATTCTTTTCAGTTGAAGCCATGGCGCTGAGGACGATAAAGCACCGCGTGTTTGTCTACGACAGTTTCGTGAAGAATAACGAGTCTGTCACAACAATTCAGCGCGAGTTTCGTTGCCGATTCAAGATGTATCGAAAACAGGCTGCCTCCACTAGTAACACAATCTTACGTTGCATTCATGCACTTCGTACACGAGGTACACTTATGAATAGCAGACCACGAACGATACCTACCCCAGAAAACGTGGAACGCGTCAAACAAGTTGTGCTGCGCAGTCCGAATCGCTCTGATCGGAGGCATGCTACTGAACTTGGTATCGATAATCGTTCAGTAAGGCGTATTTTGCATGAAGAACTGCATTTCCACCCCTAAAACTTGGTCATTGGGAAACAGATGAGACCACGGGACGATGCACAGCTGCTTAAATTCGCATGTTTGATGGAAGCGATTTTTGAGGCAAATGACGACCTCATTTTGTTAATGAGTGATGAAGCTCATTTTCATCTCAAGGGCGTGGTGAATCAACAGAATTGTCGTTACTGGGCTCTTAAAAATCCGAGAGAACTGCACAAAAGATCTCTGCACAGCCCAAAAGTGACGGTTTGGTGTACTGTTGGAAAAACTGACGTCATTGTTCTTTACGTTTTTGAAGACCATAATGGAAATGCTTTACATCGGGATTGATAACTTCTTTTTGCCGGAATTACGACGAAAACGTATTCCTATCTGACGTGTGTGGTTTCAGCAGGATGGGGCGACACACAGCCAGATCATCAATGGACGTTCTTCTCCCGCTCTTCGGTGGCCGCCTCATTTCTTGTCGGGAAACTTCACGGCAGGTGTGTATGAGCATAAGACCCGTTTATTGGACGATTTGAAGAACGTTATTCGCAAGGAAGTGCCCAAATCGATATTGCGATGCTGGAAAGAGGAGAGGCCAGCTTCCAAGGACGCCTTCAGAAACACATCAATGAAAACAGACACCACATGAGGTATGTTGTTTTCCACACTTGATTTTATAATTTTATCAAATTTTAATTCAATACGAACACACTGATGTCAATAAAAACTTTTGAAGCTAAAATTAATGATGCAAATTTTTCAAAAACGTCTGTCCTCGTTGCCTCGCGCTGTATTTTTAGACGAATCTGATAAAGTCGTTCTCATCAAATCGCAAAATTAATGTTGTCTCAAAAACGCAAATCGCTTAAAGCATCGGCTTACAACAACATCCCAAAATAATTTCACTTTTGTCTTTCCAGAACAAAATAAACTCCTAAACAAAAGATCAGCGATCATTTTCAAATGCAAACACCGAAACAAATTCCTCCTACACTACCTACAACATCACCATTCAAAAAATAAAAATAACCATAGCCTAAATATAATAAACTCTATTTAAAATAAAATAAAAACTTTGGAATACAGAAAGTCTAAAAAGATGAAATAAAATAATGAAAATAGTAAATAAGTAAGAATAATAAATAGAAAATATAATGAAATTAAATAAATAAATAATTAAAATAAATAAAGTCAAATTCATGATATAAAACGGAGAAAAAAGGATACTTGTCCCAGTATCCCATAATCCCCCAACAGTTTATAAAGGAAGCCCATATAAAAGTGTAAATGTATTGTCTAAAGAGGGGGTGAAAATGATACTACAATACAGGGTCGACACTGTTAATAACCATCTACAATATCTCGGTCTCCAATATTGAGAACTCTTCACCCAAAATTATAGCAAATTTTGAACAATATATATATATATATATATATATATATATATATATATATATATATTATTACTTAAGAGTTATTTTTAGTGGATACCCATATTTAATTAGACGCTCTGTTTATTTATTATGAGTATATATATATTTATTTTCCACTTTAATATATCGAGAATTCTTATTAAAGTAAATAGGCGCTCTTCAGCAGGATTCGAATTGGTAGGAGAAGCTGTAGTGAGATCCGACGTACTTTAAACCGTTTCCGCTACTGAGTGTGTGGACCATCAAGTCCAACAGCATAGTTGCTTATAGATGTAGATCTTTGAATATATATATATATATATTGATATGTTGAACAAAAAAAATATTACAAAATTAAAAATATTCAGACACACTGGGTGTATATTAATATATTTTGTTTTATTATTTCAATTAGGTTCCTGGACTAGTTTCGGCCAGCATGACCATCATCAAGAAAAAAAATCCCTGCTTGTTAGTAGCAGAGAATTAACTGCTACTAACAAGCAAATAGTGAATATATATATATATATATATATATATATAT
>OZ038483.1:95546675-95579175 GCA_964036315.1 Acanthosepion esculentum | reverse complement strand
TTTTCCCGCCACGTTTAATGAGTATAACGTCACAGAACATGGCAGAATGACAGCAACAATCGATTGATCATTTGTTTGTTTCTGTTTACTTGTTTTCTTTTCATTTTGCTCTGTCTTTATGACCTTTGAATATCTTACAAGATTCGTCGTCAAAGTAAACGAACGTCGTCTGCTGCAATTATTCCAAACAATTCATTCCTTAAAGCTTATTGTCTCATCTTTCTCCATCTTTTTCTTTCTGGCAGAAGTTTTTGTGTCACGCTTCCTCTTTCTTTCTCGCTGTTGACAACTTCCAATTTCCTGCGAATACATACACACACACACACATATGTATATGTTATCAGAAAGAATATATATATATATATATATATATATATATATATATATATATATATATATATATATATATATATATATATATATTGTTAGAAATAATAGAAAAGAAAAATACCTTAACGAAACAATACATACGGGAAGACTTGACTTGATAAACGAATATGACCATTGCTGACAAGTTAGATCAGTGTTTTTGGTTTGCCTGTGAATAATAATAGCGGTTAAAGTCAGCAAGTGATTTACAATGGTTATTGCGGAATGAGTTGTTCTGTACAGGGCTTAGCTTGTTTTGTAAGGCCTGTTCATTTCAGCTTGTTCGTGGGTTTTCATATGAAGTTGATACCGGAGAGGTTTCTGCAGGTTTCAAGACAGATCCCACATATTATTTCTAGCGTAGTGCTGATAAAATACATACACACAGACACAGACACACACATACATTCACACACACACACACACGCACACACACACACGCACACACACACACACACACACACACACACACATATATATATATATCGATTACTTAGACGTGGTACATGGCGGAGATATTAAGGAGGACCCAATGAGGACCGAACTCACTACTCAATCTTATACTACATCTAAGTGCCCAACAAACACACACACTCATATATATATATATATATATATATATATATATATATATATATATATATATAGAGAGAGAGAGAGAGAGAGAGAGAGAGAGAAAGCGAGAGAGAGATTTTGTATAAATTTAAATTATTATAATTTGTCAACCCTAAGATGGCCAGACTGCAATTTACGAATATAACCATAAAATAATAACTTTGAACCTTTTCTTAATGTAATGTGTCGAATATGTTTCTGTTAGCATTTTTTTAAATTAAATTTTCAAAATCTGTTCTTTCTTTTTGAATAAACTTGTATATAAACAGGTTTCTTTAAAGACTACTGAAAAAATTGTTTTTTTTAGGAATTTTTTACTGTAAAAAAAAAACAATGTAGCAGTTCCTCTGAATTTTCAAACTGTAAAATACTCTGCCTTTGAAATTGAACAATAATGGTGAAAATGCTGGAACAGACCCAAAGAAGGAAATTTTCCACGCATTAGAACTAAATATCTTGCACAAAACAAAAGAAAATCACTGAAAATATCTTGATTTTAGTGTTTAATAAACTTGCTTATATAATAAAATATTACTGCTATTTTTGTAATCACCTCATTCCAAGCAAGACAATAAAGCCACAAAGTCTTCCGGAGCACTGAGGTCAACGGGGCGTCCCCAAGAGGTCATTCCTCGGACTAACCCTCTTTTTTATCTACATAAACGATCTGACTAATATACTCAGATCATTTGTAAACATCTGTACCGATGATACGACCATATACGGGCGAATCCTCTAAAACTCTCGATTATCAGAGATTGGCGACTGAACTCATTTCCGATCTTCCACAAACTATTCAAATGTGGATAAAAACTGGCTGGTTTCATTCAATGCCTTGAAGAACAATCTAGTTACATTCCATCACCACCGAACTGACCTCGAACTACGACCAATTTTGATGAACAGAGGTCCTCACGGGGGAAGCACTGTGCCTCAAAAGATTGTTGGGCCTCAAACTCAAGCCCAACTTCAAGTGGAACACGTACATAAAATCCATTGCTAAGAATCTATATCCCCTACATTTACAAAATCAGATCAGACCAAAAATGAAGTACTGGTGTCATATTTAGGTGGGAGATGCCCAGACCGCACTCTCCAGCCTCGATAGAGTTCAAAAGCGTATTCGAGCCCTTGTGGATGACGAACAATTCTCCACTCTTCAACCTCCCTCTCATGGGCGGGATGAACTATATTGGTGAGAATAAATTCCACTCGAACAGCTTCTTCCAGCCCTGTGGAATCGACTCCCAACAGGATGTTTCCTCGATCAATACAATTTTGCCCTGTTTAAGGCTGGGGTAAAACGTTGTCTTCCACTCCTATACACATAAATGGGTCCAAACGTAACCCTGTACCTCGAGTGGCCCCCGGGCCTTGTAAAGGGCGAACTTCGCTGTAAAAAAAGAATATAACAAAGAATATAATCCTATATACAATTAATAAGAGAGAACAAGAAATAAACAAGAAAAGACAAAAGATAACGATTGCATTTAAATTTTTGAAGATCAAACTTGACTAGAAAGGCAAAAGCAGGAAGAAACTGTCAGCAAAGAACTTACGGTTGCATCTAGCCATTTCAGCTGTAAAATGATGAGACCTTGCCGCCAAACTAGTACTGCGCTTATATTCATAAAGTCCAGAGGCCACAGAGGAAAAGTGAACATTCATTTTCATATTTAAATGGTTCGGCTTTACAAACCAACTTGAAACATGAATGATGATAATTTATTTATACTACTAGCGATTAACAAGCTGTTACATAGTGTCTCTGAATTTCTAAATTTTAAGCGTTGAGCCAAATGTCCCGAAAAAGGTTCAAACAAAAGACACACACATATATATATCCTTGACAGAATTGGATCAATCTAGAATTAGGCCCACTATTAACATTTTATTCAGCCAGAGATTAGATCTCTTCACTTAGCATTTAGGAGTTCACTGCTGCATATTAAAGGCAACGGTATATTTAACTGAGAGTAAATTAATGTTAACAAGCACACTCGTAAGTGGGGCATTGGAAATACTGCTAGATTTACCGTTAGTGAAATAATCTAATTTATTTAACGCATTAATTCCCACTGTCTTCATCATCATCGGTCCCATGTAATCGTAGGGCGAATCTTCCCAATTCCCTCCCTAAATCTGGGTTGAAAATCAGAGACGCGTAGGATGTAAAGATTTTCCGAAATTAATGTTATGTCCAAACATTCAACCTTCAAAGATTTATTAGATAGATAGATAGATAGATAGATAGATAGATAGATAGATAGATAGATAGATAGATTAATTTGGTAGCAATTCTTTTCCCAAGCAAATTTTATTAAAGGAATAGACATCTTATATCTACTGAATTCATTCATCGTCTTTTCTTAAATGCGAATCTCTTTTCGCAAGCTTGTCTGGTGCAGGTGTAACAATTTTCCAAATTAATGCAAACTTTAGTCCTACAAAGCTTTATTTTATTTTTTATATATGTTTCGTATTATCTACTAATACCTACTGATGTTGGTATCTGTATACTTTTTACAAAAAAAGTATACAGATGATGATGATCGATATGAGAACGAATTGCAGTTCGACATGTGACAAAACAACCAACGCGAGAGTGTAGTGCATATGTATCCAAAGTAAGAATAACATGTATAATGACAGACTACTCGTTTTCGAGTATGCCTGTCTACTAGGTTGACCATCTACCTCCTATCATAGACGCCCGCACAGGCACATATCATCAACACCCAGAGAATTAACCTGTGGTTTATTTCTGCACCTTTTACTAAGCGGAACTTAGTTACCTGTAAATAGACCTTCCAGAGCTCGTCCCTGTCCAGCTCAAACCACGACCGATATCCTCCAACTTAAAAGCTCGCGTTGGTCACAGATACGTGGGTATTGATTCCATCAGAGGAAACCTGCGCCCTAGACGTTCACTTTAGCCCCGAAAGCACGTCCCTAGCGATGCTGGGTCATCCCCCCACTAACGTCATGCATAGCTATCAGGTCATACTGTGCTAGATGCCCGTTGATCCTACAAAAAGGTTAATCCCCCCTTTCACATGTCTTGTTTTAACCCGGCTGGGTGTCTCGCCACCATCCTTATCCGAAAATCCCGGTTGGGGAACCGATCTAGTCAACCATGCGTCAGGTAGCATTAGTACCAGTAGCACCCAGTGTCTTCTTCTTTATGTTCCGAACCGCCTCACAGCATAGGCGATCATGGCTCTCCACAACTTTCTGTCCCTTGTCGCTCTTAATAAACTTTATCATTATGTTAATTCTCCTAAGATCTCTTTCGTCATCCATTTAGTCAGGTTCACTAAGTAAGTTATGTGATGCTTCCATAAAAATGTTGGAATATTAACACTGGTATAATTTAATTAATAATCCAACATATTTAAATGTTAATTGCTTTATGAAAAGTTAACCAATCATGCACCAAGCCTTCTGATCGGAACATTGGAGGTTTTGAAGAGCGTGGGACAACCTCTTAATTGCTGCTGTCCTCAGATTCACCCTGACCCGAGTGGTAGGGTCCCTGCTATGGGCAAATAGTGAACACCGTAAACAAAAATAAAACACCATGAAAGTATAAAAAATCATTTTTATAGTAAAAATACCAGTAATACATTTTTTTATAAAAACTTACTAACAATACATATTTATAATAAAATTATCAATAATAGATTTTATCCGTAGTTGAAGACATACAATTGCGTTCAAAATAAATTTAGTCGAAGCCATAAAATTGCGTTCAAAATATTTAGATTTCGTCATTACATGAGGTTGATATGCTGCTAAATAAAATCAATCAAACCAACAAAAAGTTAATCAAGATTCAAAATGCATACAAATCCATCCATTATATCTTCTTCTTCTTCTTCTTCTTCTTCTTCTTCTTCTTCTTCTTCTTCTTCTTCTTCTTCTTCTTCTTCTATGTGCCGTGATCTTTCAGGGCGAGCGCGATCATATCTCTTCACAACTTCCTATTCCTTGTGACCCGTAGCACCGTTTTTCCCCTTGCCAAGCCTCACGCCCCTCGTTTCGATATCCATTCACACGAGCTAGGTGGTCCCCTGCCTTCCCCTACCCCTCTTGCCTTCGATATGCCCTGTGAGGGTCAAGTTCTCTTAGCCCTCTTTCCTTATGTGTCTGAGAAATTTCAGCTGTTTCTGATTCTGATTATAAATGTTGTTTTTGCTACTATTTTCTGAGCTCTTACGCTCTTCATACATAGAATAATAAGTAGGACTGCATTTCAACTGTTTCCAGTTTTCTCTGCTTCTGTAGGTGAGATTTCACAACTTTCCCTACCATACAAGAGGATAGTAATTCAGTAAACTTATCTCTTTGTTTCTAGCGAAGTTTTCCTGTTTCTTAGTATTTTGTTTAGCTTTTGGAATGCATCTTTGGTTAATCCAATGCGCGTTCGGATGATGGTATCGCATTTTCGATTCGCGTTGTTTTTCGTGTTTTGTGCAAACATTTTATCACTTAGATGATAAAGCTGTTTAATACTGATAAAAAATCTCAGAGTCGAAGAGAAGAGAGAATGATCTCTTATTTGGTTACAGTGACTAATTTGTATTAACAAGGGACTGCTCTAAAGATTAGATCGCATAATTGCTATCATGAATGTTGAAAAGATACAGAAGGCGCTTATCTTCTTTTGGTTCATGTAACGACCGCTTAATGACATCACTCCATACAGTGACTAAAGCGTCAGTCAAATTTTTGTTCGTTCATAACAGCCAAAGCAGAGAGATGCTTTTTTTCTTTTTTTTTTTTTTTTAGCTCGCACACTCTATGGTCCGGGCAGAGGCTAAATCTGCCTCACCTACAGCTTACAAGTTCTGGGCGCCGTTTCCTTTTGGGAATATATCTTTTCCAGATATAGAATGAAAACTTCAGCTCGCAGTCCTCAATTTGGAAAAACCCAAGACTCGTATTTCCCATTCCTGGAATATGTCCTCGCCTGGGACATAGATGAATCCGGCCCGTTTAAATCTGGAGTCCCAGATACAGGAGTATCTCCATATATGTAAGACCCTCCCATTTTGTTTCTCCTTACACTCTGCTTTACTATACATACATATATACATACATACATACATACACACACACACACACATATATATACATATATATATATATATATATATATATATATATATATGCACATTTCATTAAAAACGACTGACAAGGTGCTTTTATTTAGTTTTTATATAATTTCTCGTGCGATCTAATAATGGTTTTTCTTTTCAGATGATAAATTATATAAAAACTGTCCGAATGTTCTTTTTATCCGGGCGCTTTCGGCTATACATTTAGCCATTTTCAAGGATTATATATCAACTGTTAGAATTAGAAATAGTTTGTTATATGTATGTTTTATAAAATGTTTCATTTTTTTTAATTTCAAAACACGGTCAAGATATTATGTCCATGTTCAAAGTTAATATTATTAAGTGTTGGTTTGTTTGTTTTTATTAATAAGGTTTCTATTATTTTATCTTCTGAAAAGAAAAACGTTATTAGATCGCACGAGAAATTATATAAAAAACTAAATAAAAGCATCCTGTCAGTCGTTTTTAATGAAATGTGCATGAAAGAAGGATTGCTGCCTAAATACACAAATATATATACATATATATATATATATATATATATATATATATATATATATATATATATATATATATATATATATATGTATATGTATATGTGTGTGTGTGTATTTTCTCCGTGTGGGACACGTGTACATGTGTATATATAGTTTTATGTATGGCTTTGTAGTATAAAAGTTTCTCTGAGAACAAAGCATCAAAGCATAATTGTCACTGCCTTGCATCATCGCCTGTGAAGGTGAACGTAGGAGACGAAGACAACGTAAAAACTGGTTGGAAAATGTCAAACAACGGACAGGTATGACTTTACCAGAATTCCTGATGGCTGCCGTTGATAGACCGTTGTGGAGGAGATTTAGTGTGGCTTCTGCATTTCTATTCACCCCCCACACCACCACTCCCGCCTACGATTACAAAAGTCAAGGGGATGATGATGATGATGATGATGATGATGATGATGATGATGATGATGATTGCAATATTTGGCTAAAATTGTTAAGCTCAATTATTTATCGATTAAGAGGAATTTCTACGGATATTTCATTGTCGTAGAACTCGCCAACTACACAATTATTAGCCTAAGAATTAGAAAATTAAAATATGAAAACCGCGAAATTTTCACGTACTTTCTATCAATTGAATAATTAATTATGAGGATAAGTGCATATAAAAAGGAAAAATCAAGAAGTATAAGTAGTCAATAATACCTACTGACTAGTGGATGGAGAAAAACTGCGAAACTCTGGAGTCAGGATGCTGAAGTTAACATCAATGAGCTAAGTGACGTACGTTTTACTTATATTACTTCTCTTAATAATCTATATTTGATATGGAGCACTTTATTGCAAAGACTGCTTGCCTTAAATGTCTTTTCTCTCGGTTTTTCAATGACTGTCAGTATTTTCATACTACCTTTGATAAAGCTATTGACATTAAATATGTACAGAAATTCAATAAATAATTGCAATGATGTGCATTTAACATGTAAACAAATAAGTTAAACACTGGAATAGAATATGCAATCATAAAGATTGTAATTTACGGGCAAATTGATAAATTGAAATTTAATAAATACTTCCAAACGCATGTAAAATAAATAAATATTAAAATTAAATAAACAGTTATAAAGATGTGCAATTTACATGAAAAATGAATATATTCTGAAATTATACACAATTATAAAATCTGTAATTTTCGTATAAAAAAATAAATTTAGGTAGTTAAATAGAATAAACAGCTGCAACGTGTAAATTAGGTGAAAAGCAAATGTCGTAAATTATAATTAGTTAAAAGTATTCACTAGTATTTCTCTCGTAATTTAAGGTTATGATTAGTGGTATTTACCAGTTCGCCCACGTCGCATCTGGTTGTGACACAAGTTCTAGTTTTAAAGTGGGTCGATCGGCCACGTCGCACAAGAATTACCAAAACATCCCAGTACTTCCCCTTTTGGAGACGCTTCAGGCACTGGGCAATAAACCCAGATTCTCCCCTCCCCCGAGGGATAGGTACTGACTAGGGGGAAATCCACCGCCAGCTTGGGTTAATATTCCAAGTATACCAATCCCAACCAAAGGTCAGGATTAGTTTAGTCTCCAGCTGTATCAACTGCTATTTATATGGTGGAGATTTGCATATGAATACAACATTCTCCCCCGACATTTTTCTTTTAACGATGTAAATTTGGAATACTTTATTTTGACAAGAGAAAAGGAATGCAGTTGCTACATTTGCTGTATTTTCGAGCAATACATCTCGAGAAAAGGAATGTAGTTTAAAAAAAAACTTAATCAATTTAATTGCTTTTTAAAAACATTTTAGTGATCGATACCAAGTGGTTTAGGTTCTGATACGCTTACAACTGAAAATGAATAAGCAATTAAAAATACATGTAATTTCCGTGGGAAATAAAGATATGCTGAAATAAACAATTATAAAGATGTGTAATTTAAATGGTAAATAAATTTACATACTTAATGCAAATTACAAAAAAAGATAGTTAACTAAAAACAATGTTATTTAATTAAAAAAAAGTATAGAAGTAATATTTCATTGATTCCGTTAAACTAAGATTAATTTTTTTTAAAGGAATTAGTGAATTTTCAACAAGTTTCTGGGTTGATTCAACATCAATGTCTTTCATAATGATGACGCATTTTTTATGAGAGCTTTATAACATTTTCAAAAGATAAAGATGAAAAAACCCCAACCCCGCCAACATATCATTACCAAAGAAGAAAGAAAAATTTCGATTGTTAAGAAAAAAAAAATAGTAAAGACGTTCCATGATGATAAAATTGACAACGCTATCCAACTGATAATAACTTAAATCAATACAAGGAGCATCGTGTGTAAAAGACTTAATCATTATACTGTCCAGAACATCAAGAACCTTATATAATCACAAGTAAAAAAATGCAACTAAGACTGAAAAAAAAAAATTAAAGATTATAAAATGCATCAAAGCAGCTGATTATAATGATAAGGTTTAACAAAGAAAACTAAAAGTTCTGATCTTAAATCATGAATATTCATGAGCGTATTCAAAGGCATTACTTATCTGCTTATAAATATTCACAAAGTCATTCACTTCAAGATAGTCGGTGATAACTTGGAATTTTAAAAAAATAGATATTTATACTTTTGCCTTCTTTTGCTTCTCGTCATGAATATTGAGCATCTGACATCAAAAGGAAATCCGTTTTTCTCTCTCCTTTATGTTCGTCTTTATTATTAGAACCGTTGTTATTAATAATATTATTTGTTGACGGCTTTGTAATTTCTAAATTATCAGATATTTTTCACATTTTCAACGCAATTATGTACTTTCACACTAATTGTATAATTCTAACCACAAGACGAAGGAAAGAACATTAAAAATAAAACCATAGCCGCTTCGGAAAAACTTAGCATCAGCGCAATAAACTTATGAAGAGAGATTGATAACTTGTATGAAAGATAATATTTAAAGTATACGGTGGAGCAATAGCGCCTCGGATTGAGGAATCGGAGAGCCGAGTTCGAATTCCAGTCGAATCCATTACATTCACTTATGTGAAAATACCCTTGGGAAAGGTATGAAATTTCTTCTCACCTCCCCAGCTATGGGTAAATAGCAGGACAGACTGGGTTCTATAGCCTTGGATGGCAACTGGTCTACCGCAGAAAGAAATCGCAACCTACTGCGAGAAAAAAAAAACGCCTCGTCAGTCATGTATCGAAAGATCCATGATCGCCTAAGCGTGTATCACGCATGGCACACACACACACACACACACACACACACACACATATATATATATATATATATATATGCACATTTCATTGGTTGATTTAGTTTTTTTTATACAATTTCTCATGTGATCTAATATTTTTTTTTCTTTTCGGCTTATAAATTATATAAAAACTGTCCAATTGTTCTTTTTATCCGAGAGCTTTCGGCTATACATTTAGCCATTTTCAAGGTTAAATCTATTACCTGTTAACAAGAAATAGTTTGTTGCATGTATGTATTTATATAATGTTTTCATTTTCAAAACACGGTCAAGATATTGTGTCCATGTTCATAGTTGATATCAAAATGGCTAAATATATAGCCGAATTCACTCGGATAAAAAGAAAAATTGGACAGTTTTTATATGATTTATCATCCGAAAATTAAAAAAAAATTATTAGATCACATAAGAAATTGTATAAAAAAACTAAATCAAAGCACCTTGTCTGTCGTACACAGTGAAATATGCATGAAAGAAGGATTGCTGCCTAAAAACACAATATATATATATATATATATATATATATATATATATATATATATATATATATATATATATATATATATATGGCATAATGAGAAGCCACGTATACTTTCTTGATATGTATATAATATGGAGAAAACAACTGAAAAGTTTCAAATTAAAAGAAAAAAATTGAATGTTTTTTTTGTGAAAGTATTTATTTATATTATTTATATATATATATATTTGATATTTCAGATCCCCCCGATCTTTCGTCAGAAATTAATTAAATAACTGTATTCAGAAGTTTGTTTTCAAGTAGCGTCCGTCGCGAAACGCGGACATCACTTGATGTGGAATGCAACTGTGTTTGAATATTTCTAACGTAAATCTAACGATAATATTTTAGATGTTGTTTAAAAAGTTTTTTTTTTAACTATATCTAAAGAAATTTTTTAACTATTGAAATATTTATACAGATTTAAAATTCCCAAGTTTTTGTTTAACCCTAGTTTATATGTGTCTAATTTTAAAATCCAGTATTTCTCTTTTTTTCTGCGTGTGTATGTTGAACTAAAATCGGAATCTATCAATAAACATTTACAGTTGTCTAATGAGTGTCTTGATTGATTAAAGTGTTCAGCTATTATATATATATACATACATACACACACACATATATATATATATGTGTGTGTGTGTGTGTGTGTGTGTGTGTGTGTGTGTGTGTGTGTGTGTGTGTGTGTGTGTGTGTGTGTTACAAACTATTAGCAGATAATATACAGACTTATTCATCGTCACGGCATCTCGACTTCATTAATTTTCCCACCGCCGTAACGTAGCTTCCCTGTGCTTTTTCTATAAATACTTTCATGGTAATTGTTTTGATGAACTTTCCTCTATGTTACCTAGACTTTATGAATTTAAGCGAAGTAGTGATTGGCAGCAATGTCTCATCATTTTGCAGCTGAAATAGCTAGATGTAACCGTAAGTTCTATGCTAACAGTTTCTTCTATCGCACTTCTCGCTTGTGGATCTCTCTTCCGCCTTCTTGCTTCTCAGTCAACGTTGATCTTCAAAAATTTAAATGCAATGTCAATCGTTATCTTCTGTCTTCTTAATTCCGGTACTTTTATAGTTCCAGTTGTATGTTATTATATATTAATATATTGATATTAGTATATTATTTATTTATTCTTATATGTTCTATTTATTCTTATATTATATCTTCCTTAATAATGTTTTCTTGTCCTTGTATTCTCTCACACTCGGTAATTTCTTGCGTCTTAGTGGCTTTACGGCCTTGCTTGGTGTGAATTGATTAGAAAGACAAACAAATCCTTACTCTCTCTTAGTCCCCACCAAAGAAAAACTGTAGGAACAATAGCAAAAACCGAATAAAACTTATGAATTTTTCCTTATCCGTCACATTCAATGACCCCATGTCCGGTTTTTGATTTGGTGGGAGATATTCTTCTGTTATTAAATATCTAATAAATTCTCCATAGACAATCGCATCCAAATCAGAAGTCGTTTCTTTCTTCGCCAAAATCACCAAAGTTTTCTTTGAAGTTCTACACATAAACAACATATGCGTGTGTCTTTGTGTGTGCTTCTGCTTCTCTCAAATCAAGAACTCACCGCACGTGACGTAATAAAAGCTGGCGTCGTGACCAAAAGAACCCACCCGATTTCTTGCAAGCCACCGGCAGGATGAAAGCCTGGGTGTGCCTGAATCTCACTGATGGGAATACATTTTTTTCACAAGACTGGTGACATCCAATATAAGCTTTGCAATAATAAGTAACCGAATGAAAAGTATGCCCGCAGATATATACAATATTTTATCTATCTATCTATCTATCTATCTATCTATCTATCTATCTATCTATCTATCTATCTATCTATCTATATATATATATATATATATATATATATATTGTATAATAAATACAAACAAGGATGCTACAAGAAATATACAGAGTTAATATAAGAAAAACAATACTCAGATATTGCTGCCTTTCCAAGACTTGACTTTTATGTAGATACCTTATTCAATATCCTCAATTTTTCTTCAATAAATAAGAATAAGGAATTGATTTTCTCGAGTACCACATGAAGATTGTGAGACAACCGCGTAACTATCTAGGTGTTCACATGAAACGTTAAGTTGCGGAAAAGCAGTAACATCTGAATATTGTTTATATATATATATATATATATATATATATATATATATATATATATATATATATATATATATATATAAATTGTTTATATATATAAATTGTTTATATATATAAATTGTTTATATATATATATATATATATATATATATATATATATATATATATATATATATATATATAAAAATTCCAGGTGTACAGAGGCCGATCCTATCTAAAACTTTTATGAGTTTTCATGTAATTATCACGTGGTCGGGCTTGAGAACACATGAAACTTATAGTTGTGAGAGTGACTCGTTGCGCCTTCTTAGGCTAAAGTTCTCGATTGGCATGAAGTGGAAAGACACTTCATTTCTCGGTCAGCTCATAAGAAAGTTCGTTTACTGTGTCGTGCTAGACAAGTTTTATCTCCAAAATCTATCTTACATATCTGTAAGTCTACCATTTGTATATACTTTGAATATTACTACCACATATGGGCCAGTGCTCTTGCTATATACTTAGAGATTCTTGATAATATCCAAAGAAGAATCAGCAATATTATTGGTCCTGATCCGGCAGCTCGGCTTCAGTCCCTTTCCCACAGCCGCAAGGTAGTATCACTGTGCCTTTTCTATAAATATTTTCATGGTAATTGTTCGGATGAGCTCTTTGCTATGGTACCTAGACTTTTGAATTTATGTAACCGTAATTTCTATAGTAACAGTTTCTTTTCTTTTTTTTTTTTTGCATGTCCCGCTAGTAGAACATCCTTTCGTCGCCATGTTTTCCAGTCAACTTTAATCTTCAAAAATTTAAATTCAATGTCAAACGCTATCTCCCTGATTTCTCTTCTTTTGTTCTCGCTCCTTAGTAATGTTTCTGCTTTCTAATTCTTCCACACCCAGTAACCTCGTGTGCCTTAGTGGCTTTGTTGCCTTGCTTCAAAAATTCTTACAATCCAAAAATATTTTCCAGCTTTAAATAACCTTTAGAAGGTATTTAAAGTTAAACAATATTTTTAGAGTGTTAGAAATTTTGAGGGGATAATAATGATTTACTGGTACAAGTTCTACTATTTAACCTATAGCTGGGAGGAGACGAGGTGGATTCATATCTTTCGCAAGTGTATTTGCCCGGAAATGAATATAACGAACCCGTCGAGGATTTGAACTCGGCTCTCCGATTTCCAGTTGTCTGCCGTTATCCATTACATCAGTAGCATATTCAACCTTACAGCACCTGCTATTCACTATTTCTGGCCAAACACGACGCTGCTTAATTTCGGTGGTCCTATGTGAACCGGTGTTTCATCCTGATATGGCCGTAAACACATTGACAAAAACATACAGCCGTATAATACAGTAGCGCTTGCGCCAATACGCGCAGGAATGAAGACACAAAGACCAATTTACCACCGAACTCAAATCTAAATTCTCCTGTACGACAGTGAAACATTTTTGTGGCAAGAGAGATGTGATTCTACAGAAGGATGCTGAGAATACCATGAACGGAGCATGTAAGCAACGAAGGCTTTTAAGAAAAATGGAAACAAAACGATACTTATACAACAGAAAGGGAAAGTTGAAATTTATATGGTACATAATGAGGAAAGTGGGCTTGGAAATTTTAACACTCACAGAACATATCAAAGGAAAGAGGTGCAGCAAGAAACAGCGAGTAACCTACTTAACGAGCTTGTGTAAATGGATGGCAGAACAGGAACTGGGGGATAATAAAAAGACAAACATTGCTAAGACCTTTCATAATTTCGTTTTTAGGCAGTTTTCATCAACATTTCTTTTCATGGTTAGTCGTAAGGGATTCTAAATGAAGGACTACTTTAAACTTAAGCAAAATAGTAACAGTAATAATATTTATTAAGAATTTATTACAGGAAATATCAAGTTTTACAGAAACATTGTTAACAATTATGTATTTAGTTACATAGCAAATAAATAAAAATAATAAATTTTGATGCTATTTTTGATTTGTTGTTAAATATTTTTCATTTTCTCCTTTGTTATTGGCAGCATTTTAGAATACTTTGGTTGCAATGCTAAGTTTCCTAAGTTGAACAAACTGGGGCTATTCTGTTTATGCTTTGTTACTTCTCTTTTCCGTTGTTGTTTTTAGCTCACTTTCTTCCAGTCATTTTGATGGGCAATAACGAAATCCTGAAATGTAGAATGATATTATTGCATTTAAATAATAAAGCCTGTAAAAAGGAATAATTTAAATTAATATACGACCAAAAATAAAATGCTTTTGACAAAAAACCCTTAATGATTTCACTATAAACATGTAATAATAATGTAATGATATTCCGCAGACAAATCTACGGTTCACGTTACCCATTGCATGATTACAAACTATAAACATAAACTGAGCTAAAAATATTGTGTAATCGACTCTAATTGTTTGTAAAATACTTGAATATGATATGATGAATAATTTGCAGTGAAAAAAGCAATTTTCGATTTTTTGTTGAATACGACTCCCAATGTTTCCATGGTTACCATCATTCAATAGAATTGACAAGTGAATTAATGCTAAATATGCTTTTGCTACTGT
Source organism: Acanthosepion esculentum (assembly GCA_964036315.1). Lineage (NCBI taxonomy): Eukaryota > Metazoa > Mollusca > Cephalopoda > Sepiida > Sepiidae > Acanthosepion > Acanthosepion esculentum. Next base: position 95,564,090 of record OZ038483.1, on the reverse strand, counting down.
TCACCCAATACAAGAGCCACTCAATTTAGAGCTTTAGTAAATAAGGTTTTTTCTAATGGCATATACAGGGAGGGAGCAAGACGTGCATATTATGTGTTTATACAGGATAGATAACGGTTGACTCTAGACTTGAAGAGGTTAAGATTGTGAGGACCAGGGACGAGAGGGGGAGAGGGGAGAGAGAGGGGGGAGAGGGGAGCGAGAGGGGGAGAGGAGAGAGAGAGGGGGAGAGAGGGGGGAGAGAGAGAGAGTCAGGCAAGCCGACAGACAAACAGACATAATGTGTGTACGTAATCGCATACTTATTCGTGCTGGTAAGACTCTGATAGCTGTTACTGTTTTTAAGCTACTGTCAAGAAACCTTGGTCTGGCAACAGAGTTGGCTATTTCAAAGACAGATATACGATGGAATCCTTTTAAAATTACGCCAAAACACTCCTTTGTTATATTTTCTATCCATTTCACATTCGCCTGTTCTTTGTCTCCGCCGCTTAAAAATGCAAAAAACGGGCATCTGCTTCATGTCTTCTTTCTGGGAATATTTATTTATCTTTTTATGTGAAGATATTCCTGACGGTGTTAGGTGATACGCTACTCTAAACACCGTTTTCAGGATTCTCTATCTTCTTCGCTCTCATTCTGTTCTTCCTCCTGCTCAAACTCTGTACACATTCCATTTTTTTTTCAACCTTATTCTCTTTTGTCTTTCACTGCAACGTTCCTTTTCACTTTTTTGCTATTACAGTGTAACCCGGATATAAGAGACCCGGATATAAGATAAACTCGGATATAAGAGAGATTTTATCTGGTCCCAAATTAGAGCCTGTGTTAATGTATATATAATAGACCAAACCCGGATATAAGAGAAACCCGGATATAAGATACTTCTTCTCCGGTCCCGACAACTCTCTTATATCCGGGTTACACTGTATACACAAATGATACTATCTATCTATATTTCTGAGGTGAGGCATTGTAACTATTTAAACTGTTTACAATGTTCGAACTGTTGTCCTCATCTTCGTTTTCAAACTCACAACGTTTCGGCCGTTGTACGCTCTGGCCTTCTTCAGTATCTATCTATATTTCTGAGGTTTCGTATTGTAACTATTTACATATTGTTCGGACTGATGTCCTCATCTTCGTTTTTATATTCACGATGTTTCGGCCGTTGTATGCTCTGGCCTTCAGGATTTATCTATATTTCTGAGATGAGTTATTGCAACTATTTACACTATTTACATTGTTCGGACTGATGTCTTCATCTTCGTGGTCATATTCACGACGTTTCGGCAGTTCTACGCTTCGGCCTTCTTCAAGATCTGTCTATATGTCTACGAAGTTTCGGACATTGTACGCTCCGGATTTCTTCAGTTGATTGGAATTTCGAACGGAACCCTTTATTTCGTCCACCGGGGTAGAGTGTTCTAGTTCCACGCGCCATGCCTCTTCTTGATATCGCAGTATGTTATCTCCGTTTAACTCAACTCTCCAAGTTTTTGTCCGCCTCTGCTGAATCCAGTAACTTGAGCCAAAGAGTCAAGAGTTCAATACCTGTCAACAGCAGAGATGAACAGAAACTTGGAGATTTGAGTTAAAGAGAAATATCTGATACTGAGACACCCGGAAGAGTCATCACACGTGAAACTAGAACAATCTACCCTGGTGGACGAAATAAAGGGTTCCGTTCAAAATTTCAATCACCTTAATAAGGCTAGAGCGTTTAACGGCCGAAACGTCATGAATATGGCGCATGAAGATGAGGACAACAGTCCGAACAAAGTAAATAGTGTCAGCAGATGACACTGTATTGATGGCTGACTCGGACAAAAAACTACAGGATCTTCTAGACAGGGTAATAAAAGAATTCCAGAAAAAGGTGATTGTAATTTCGAACCGAATCCTTTATTTCGTTCACGCAGTAGATTGTCCGCGAGGACACATGGCCCAGTGGATAAAAGCGTTGGTTGAAGTAATCCAGTGATTTAACCTAAAGAATTGTGAGTTCAATACCTGGCCACAGCAGAGGTTAAAATAACTTGGAGAGTTGAGTTACTAAAGGGAAATAAATTGAATTGAGAAATCCAGAAAAGGAATGGCACGTGAACGAAATAAAGTGTTCCGTTTGAAATTTAACGTATATCACCTGAAGAAGAACGGAGCGTACAACGGCCGAAACGTCGTGAATATGACAACAATGATGAGAACAACAGTCCTAGCAATGTAAATACTTCCCTTTACAATTTGAGGCCTTTTTCTTCTTCGTGTGTTTAACTTGCATTCTTTTTCGTTTTCCTTTCTTTTTTTCCCGTCTTCTTTATCACTCTCTCTTTTAGTTTCTCATTTTTTTGTTCTTTATCTTCTCTCTCTCTCTCTCTCTCTCTCTCTCTCTCTCTCTCTCTCTTGAATTGGTCACACTCTCTTTTTTATTCTTCTTTTTCTCTTCTGTTTTTCTTCATTGATTTTTCTTTTTCTCTCTCTTTCTCTTTTACTGCATTACCTTTCTTTCATTCTTATTTTCCCTCTTTCTCTTAGTCTCTTTTTTTTCTCTTGCTCTGTAGTTGTTTGTCCAACTGTCGACATATGAACAAGAAAAAGACCGAAAATTTATTACATCGGCTCTTCTGGAGAAATCTTTCCACATCCTGGTCTAACCCAGCACCACGACTACCGATCAAACGTCCCTTTCCGTGGCACCCGGCGACATCAGTCTTCAGGGAGCGCCGCCGTCGATCACACAAGCTAACCGAGTCGGTTGCTATCTTTCTTCAATTTACGACCGCCTCACATAAAAGGAACTACTTCACGGATTCATGCGCGCTTCGTCAGTTGCTCGCCTTATCTTTCCAATGGACTAAACCATAACGAATTGGTTTCATTTATTTTCTTTTTCTGTATGTTTTTCTAATTTTTTATATTTTTACTTCTTTATCTTCGATCTCATTTACATTTGATTCTAAATTTTCTTTGCATTTTTTTTCGTCTTTTCATGGCTTGGCCTTTGCAACTAGTGATTTCGTTTTTGTTTTATCGCTTCTTTTCTTTTATGTGTAGCAAAAGACAAAGATCATTTACCTTGCACTGTCCAATGTAGACAACCCTGTTCACACACGCGCACACACACACACATACACACGCACACACATGTAAACATCTACAGAGATATTTAAACATATATAATTAATCCTGATTACACAAGGCGCATTTTCCCTGAAAACACATACATAGAACTAGTGAGAAAGGATTCTACAGAAACTTATCGACTTTATCCTTTGTGGGCTGCTGTATGTGTTTGTCTCTATATTTAATAAGTCTATTTAAGTATGACACAAGAGCAAATATAGGAAAATGGCGCTAGATGGCAGAAGATTTTATTGCTTTGTTTACTTTGCCTAAAATCACACCAAATCTCATATTGTTTACAGGATTTGATGTTCTTAAACTCTTACCAATGCTTCGGGTAGATGGAGCACGACATCCCAAGAAGATAGTCCATCTAGGAGAAGAAAACACTTGATTTTAAACCACCGCTGCCTAGCGGTCATATCCAAACAAGGAAAAGGCTATGGAAGTGAATCCAGACAGGAAACCCGGAGTGGAGCCCCGAAGGCGGTTGGCTGTCAAAAGTGACAACTTTCCGGCAACTCCTGCAGCCAAGCCGTCTCCAAATGCAATGCCCTTTATTCCTTGAGATCGTGTTGGTACGTCCAAGAAGTGGGGGTCGCATATAGTCTGGTTAGCGCACGCTTTTCATATACCATCGCCCAGGACTGGAGGGGTCTCTCCAGTTTCACTAGTAAAGGACTGAGTTTTGAGCAAACAGGGCGCTAGTTTTATCTCACGAGATAAACGTATGCCTATTATATATATATATGTGTGTGTGTGTGTGTGTGTGTGTGTGTGTGTGTGTGTGTGTGATCCTTTAAACACGGATTTTTCTCTGGCTCTCGAAATAAACATATCTGCTCATTTTCGTATCCTAACTTAAGCAAAGCAATTTCCAAAGAAAAAGATGGATTTTATTAGAGAAAATATACACTGTCCGCTATGATTCGAATGTGCGTTCCCCTAGGGGAAACCGTCATTAGATCTGACGTGCCAAGCAAAGTTGAGTAGTGTTTTTAAACACAGATTTTTCTCTGACTATCGAAATGGACATATCTACTCAGTTTTTTTTATCCTAATGTAAACTAAACGATTTCTAAAGAAAATGATTTTTTTAAAAAATTCATTAGTCCGACAGATTTTTATTACTTAAACCTTAATTTGAGTAGACGTCGCTCTATTTATCTATTAAACAGTATATATATATATATATATATATATATATATATATATATATATATATATATATATATATATATATATATATATATGAACTCAGCATAAAATTTGTTACCTCTAAAACAATGAAAGACTTAGTCAATATTAAGCAAAACAATAAGCCAAAACTTAAAGGAGGAATTTACGCGATCGCCTGTAATAATTGTCACCAAAATACAAAGGAGAAACCTCAAGGAGTCTAAGTAAAAGATTATATGAACGCAAAAGAGACATATTACAAAACAATACATCGAATGTTAATAGTTGCCCTACGTAACGAAACAAAACGCAATTTTGACATAAAAATCTGATGAAAGGAGAAAACAATTCACTACGACGAAAATATTTAAAAACTGCCTTGATCGCAAGGCCATTAACAGTAAATTTCCACTTTGGCTCTTACAATATTTCACCAGCCCTGACAGATGTGTAATATCTAATAACGCAAGTGATGGAAACAAAAAGAAATAGAAAACGAAACTAAATCGGCTAGATTATCTTTAAAAAATCCTCAGAATCCCTTGTTCGTGCGCATGTGTAGTCGCAATAGCGTAAAAAAATTATTTCGATGAAGTCCTATAAGACGGAACGTTTCACATGAAACCTTTTCCATCTTTTTCATATATTTTCAACAATATTGTTCTTGATAAATAAATAAATATATATATCGTTATATTTTTCTAACAAACTTTCTAGAATTTTCAGGCCAGTAAATGTAAATAAATAAATATACTGTTTAATCAATAAATAAAAACAGATCATCTACTCAAATATTAGTATCCTTTTCAAAAATGACGTTCAAAGAATACATATATGCACACACACGCACACACACATACACACACACACACATATATATATATATATATATATGGGTTTGATAAATAAAACATACGTATACGCACATATACTTGCACATACATATATATTTTTTCTCAAGTGTTATAAAAACAGTGTTTAATGTTATATAAAATACCTATTAGGTATATATTAGTGAATATACTTCGATAGCACGACTCAAGGTTTCATGCAAACATGAAATCTTCAGGTGTAAACGTACTGACCGTGAAAGCGTTATGAAATTCGCGTTCTCGTGGTGTTGATTTAAAACTGTGTGTTAAGACTTTTTATTTGATTATTGTTGCCTATAATATTATAATTAAACATTTATAATTTATATCGTTCGAAATCTTAATTTCAGAAAACATTAATTTAAAAAAAAATTAAAATAATTTTGAAAAAAATGACTATATATATATATATATATATATATATATATATATATATATATAATTGTTTATATATATATATAAATATGTTATAAAATCACTACAAAAATAGCCATTTTGTTTCAACACCTCCGGTGTCTTATCAAGTGATGATGTTGGATATATATATATATATATATATATATATATATATATATATATATATATATATATATATGACAGTATATTCTGAAAAGAAAATAAAGTTAGAAGATATAGATTTCCAAAGTCCCCGACGAGCTATGAGCATTTCCTCAGTAGGGTATTTAAACTCTATGGCTTACTGTCGGTTGGTTTCCTATGATAGAAGTCAATATAGGTTCCATTCCAATCGGTAGGCTTACTTTTTAGGATGATCTCTCGGCTTGTAGACATTAATTGAACTTTTTCAAGAACGGCTATGCCTTTTTTATGCATTTGTACCCACTCAATATAACTCATATAGCCAGAAGAATTATAATTATTTTTAAGCCATTAACTGCTTAAAATTACCTTGTTTACATAGCGATCACAAAAATAATGTTATAAAGTTCTCAACACGAGATATGCACTTTGCCACGATTTTCTGTAATAGCTCATCGTGATTTAATCAAAAATTAGATTAATTAAAGAACCTTTTGTTTCAAAAAGATCTCCTTGATTAAAAAAAAAAAAGCGTATAGGTTGTTCTCTTGAGACGATAGTACCAAGAAGTCATTAACCGACGATGGTGAGATTCAAAACGAGATCTAAGAATCATTGTGCGAACTCTCTAACCATATGACCACGCGAACTTAGTAGCAATCGCGCTTACAACTTTTACTTATTAAAAGGTTTGGAGCTTTTTCACGGAAATACGTTTCCAACAAAAGTCGGCTGAAATTGTTTACTCTTGTTCTTCACAATTGTATCCATGGCGCCAACGCAACTGAAGATGAGGCTGGCTCGGACTTGTAGTTCAAGGCAAAGATACGATCCACGTGCTCAATTTTAAATTAATGCTAGCGACAATGGTAAGAGCATATTATAAGCGAATGGACGAATTTCTTCCACAATCACCAACCAAAGATTGCATTGTGATTTCATTTCGCTATCCCCAGAGGTTTCGAGCAGGCGGGCTCTTAGATGTAGCGTAGATCATGGAAAGGGCGCCATTATTATTACTCAGCTCAAATAGCAGTTCGGTTAGCCATTATCTGTTCAATGTAATGTTCAGTTGGAAACTTTATGTATATGTAATTAAAAGTGGAGTTTGCTGGAGGCCTCAGTTGGGACAGAATTTTCAAGTTGGGATCATCGATTGATATCAGCGTTGGTTGGTCTTTACCTCGCACATTACTACTTATTAATTATTAACCCTTGTCTGTTACAGTCCTTCGACGTAAATTTGTAACAAGGCTGGTCAATTTGAAACACAGTTTATACTCTTTCAATTGTACACATTACCATACCCACTCATCCCACTACATATATTAGGTGTAGGTAAATGCAAAAGTGTCCAGCGAAACGGTGCATTTGGTATTTAATTTTCAGGAAAGAGTACTGATAACTAATATATATATATATATGTATATATATATATATATATATATATATATATATATATATATATATATATATATATATATATATATATATCCCTAAATAGAAGATGCCACACACACACAACTATATATATATATCTATATTTAAGACATTTTGTGTGTAAAACAATTGAGAGGCAGCGTGCAAAATTATGACATGACATGCACAGAAGTCATGACTCCATTCACGTCCACACGTAAAAAGCTACCGCTCTGACAAACTACAAAGCAAACCTCTTCTTTCCCTCACTCTGTGAATTACGATCAAACGAAAGGAGTGATGGAAAGTAGCCACAAAAAGAACCAGTTACACAACTGCAAAGAAAGAAAGAATGAAAGACAGTGGATAGAGAGAGAGAGAGCGAGAGAGAGAGAGAGGGGGGTGGGGGTGAATAGAAAGGGATAGAGAGAGGAGATAAATAATTGTCAAATTGGCCGAGGTTTATATTTTATTTCAGCTTGAATTAAACTTTACATAAAGTTACTTTTCTTCGTGATGTCTTGGATTGTGGGATCGACTCTCACTGATGTTCTAATTTCTCAGCAAATTTGACTCACAAGAACACCCAAGGTGTGTCACAAAAGCGCGGGTACAATGAGGAGAAAATACGGATATCTTTTCCTGAGGTGTTTCTAAATTGTATATTGTTCAATTATCAAAGTTAACAAGGAAACATTTTAAATTTAAAAATTGTACTTGGATTAAACGAAAATTACTTACAATATAATACATATTACTTATAATACATTCCTTCTAGCCGTCAATTTTAACGGCATGGGTACACTTGTATACACACACATACACACACACATATATATATATATTAAAACAAAACTATTACCTCAACATAGAAACATTTAGTTTTTGATGTAAAAAATACATATGTTCTGTTAAAATAAAAACATCGAGCTCTTTGAGGATTTTCAATAATTCATATTACTAGGATCCACCCGGATTATATACCAACGGATCGATTACCTGTACTATATATATATATATATATATATATATATATATATATATATATATATATATATATATATATTATCATTAAATAATGAAAGAAAATCACAATATTGATACATACTTTTTTTTATTTAATCCGATCTGAGCTTTCGGCTTACATAAGCCATTATCAAAGATGACAATTACACAATATATTTATGCAATACACGAACAAGAAATTGATGATAGTATTAGTTGTTTACATGGATGATTTCCAAGCAACGATAAACACGTGCATATAAAACGCTGGTCATGTGTGACGTCATGAGCTGTCGTGCGATTTTCGCTTTCAGCGTTTTATATGCACGTGTTTATCGTTGCTTGGAAATCATCCATGTAAACAAATAATACTATCATCAATTTCTTGTTCGTGTATTGCATAAATATATTGTGTAATTGTCATCTTTGATAATGGCTTATGTAAGCCGAAAGCTCAGATTGGATTAAATAAAAAAAAGTATGTATCAATATTGTGATTTTCTTTCATTATTTAATGATAATGTTATTAAGATTATCAGACTATATGAAAAAAACTTACATAAAATATATAGACAACACTTATCTATATTATTTAATGAAACATGTATTAATATATATATATATATATATATATATATATATATATATATATATATATATATATATATATATATATATATATGTATGTATAATATGTGTATGTGCTTGCGTGTGCGTGTAATTTTTCAAATTTCCGAAATAGTTTTTTGTTATCTGTACATTTGTTTAAGTTCATATTTATTTTATTTTATATTATTTTCTTCCCGAGTACGTTCTCATTTTTGATGTAACCAATTTCAAATGGGTAGTGATATATTATTTAATGTTGACTGATTCTCTTTTATTACAACCGCCTCCAGAATTTGGAGTCTTTCTTTGCACCGGGTTCTTCGTTTCATCAAGCGTGAGATCGCCGGACTTAAGAAAGAACACTTACGTACATACAGACAAAACAATCGAACATTCCTTGAAAACGAATGTAGCAACATTCGAAAGTACTAGGGAAGAAAATAATATAACATAAAATAAATATGGTTGTTGGCAGTTTTACTGACTACATAAAACAACTAATTCGAACATTTGTAAAATGAAAAAAAAACTGACAGGCAAAACTTTTCCATATTATTTAGCCAAAAATGTGCGAGATATTTCTCATATATATATATATATATATATATATATATATATATATATATATATAATGGGTGGTCACTCGTATCCGAGAATGCTAGTCTGCTAGGGCGGCTAGCTAATCCCCACCACAGTCGGCCGCTCAGAAATATTTATGTTTGATCAACACCAAAAGTGACCATTTGTGGTTTATACTGCAACTATGCTGAGCAGATCTTAGTTACAGTTTCTGGAAAATACCACTTTATCTAACGTGAAGGGGTCAACAGTTAGAACCAGATCATATATATATATACATATATATATATATATATATATGATGAAAAAATAATATTAAATATGAAAGAATAGAAATTTTAAATTACATCTAACTCAATCATGTCTCTCCCCCCCTCACTTCCTCACTTCGTTATTTTACATATGCTTAGTACTGCCCGTAAAAAATGTGTAAATTTCTGTACATTTTTCGTTTCAACCTTTGGAAGTAAAGTCTGATGATCCGCGGTTCTTTAAAAGGGCCGTGGTGAAATAATTTATTACATGGAACCTTAAAGTGGTCTGTTTTTATTTAAAATATATATATATAATAAATATATAAATATATACAAATATATAATAAATATATAAATATATATAATATATATATAATATAATATATATATAATATATATATAATATATATATAAATATATATACAAATATATATAAATAAATAAATATATACAAAAACACAGAAATAAATACTTTCATAAAAAAAAACACCCAATTTTGTTTCATTCATTTTATCCAGATATTATATACATATCAAGTATACGTGGCCTCTCATTATGCTATATATATATATATATATATATATATATGTGTGTGTGTGTGTGTGTGTGTGTGTGTGTGTGTGTGTGTGTGTGTGTGTGAAATCCTTTCAAATTCACGAATATTTCCCCGTATATTACAATTAAATAAGACAAGAAACTCACTGTAACAGTGAGAATAACTTTTATTTCCCAATCACTTTCCATCGCTTTCATCATCATTATGAAAGGATTATGGTAAAAAATAAGCTGACATAATGTTTGTAATTTATTCAGTCAAACATTCCTAAAAGAGAATTTGGTGCTTAAATACACACACTCACTCACTCACTCACAAACACACACACACACACACGCATGTATATATATATATATATATATATATATATATATATATATATATATATATATATATATATATATATATATATATATATATATATATATATATGTACGTGAGCTTTGCTTGACCAATCAACGTCAAACAGTTGCTATCCCTGTTTCTTTATTTTATTAAACAGTGAAATTAATAACAACCGGTCAAAATCGAGATGTCCTACTGAAGAAAATTTGTCTCGACAGAAATCGAACCTACATCCCTTTTCACCAATAGCGAAACCACTTTTTGTCCCAAAATGTGTCTATTAGTTTGGACAAAGTTGGAATTACCTATCCAATGAAAGTACGTTTTAACGTTGGGACTTCTCCGAATCTATATTTAAAACAATTGACACTATTTTAAATAACATTTGCCGCCATCCTTCTCTGCCAGCCCTGAAAATTAATCTCACAATATTATTAAAAAAAATCGTTTATTAGCGGCCACAACCCAAGTCCCTTTCCCCGACCACCTTGGTAATATTTACATTCAGACTGACGGCGTCGCTATGGGAAGCATCTCAGTCCTTCATTTTCAAACTTATATATTCAAATAAAATATTCAATAAATTGAACAAACACACAATTAATACGAGATATATTCATGTCATTTTCATTCAAACCATATCCGTTAGTGACATTATAGAGCTTTTAAAAAATTTTGGAAAAAAAAATCAAAGTTCACTTATGAACTAAATATCGATAAAAAAAAATCCATTTCTAGATATTCCCATTGACAAAATGAGTGATAATTTTGTCACAGCTCCGTACAAAATGTCTATTCGTTCTAAATCTTGCTTTCTAAACTACAACAGTGAATGCCCTGAAAAATATAAAGCGACTGGCAGTAATAACCTAATTCAAAGAGCTACACACATTACCTCACCCAAAATAATTTTCTGTAAGGAATTAAATAATATAAAACAAACACTTACCAATAATTATACAGATGACAAGTTAATCAAATTTCCGATAAAACAACAATTTTAACAATAAGAGCCATAAACATAACATTGACAATAACGCTATTAACATATACAGGTTGCGATGGATAATTTTTGTATAATTTAAATTGTCATTTAAATTATACAAAAATGAAAATAATACCGATATCTCATTTTAACAGATTTACCAAAATTATATAACAATATCTTCAAATACTACAGAGTAAATTTATTTAATAATATCGCATTTGACCACGGCCTCCAGACGACTTCAGAATCTCCTGCATCACTTCAGGACGTTCTCCTTGTTTAATTTGGTAATGCCGCCATAATTCTTGCCGTCAGTTCATTTTTGGTGTTACAAGATGTTTTGTTGGTTTCTCGCTCAACTCCACACATTATAATCAAAGTGGTTGCAGTCTAGTTAGATGGCCAGGTGTAAGAGGTGATATGGCCGCTGAAATTGTCTGAGGGTCATGAATGGGTTCTCCTGCTTGTGTGGGATGATGTAGTGTACTGTTGCCAGACATAGGATTTTTTTAGCAGTCACCCTCTTGAAGCAGGGTAACACTTCCTCCTCAAGACACTTGATGTAGGCCTCCGTATTGATTCTGAGTCCCTGTAGGAAGATAAATGGAGGCATAATGTCGCCATCACAAGTTATCACTCCAAACACCTTCGTAATCACCATTAGACTCATTCAACTCTTTCCGAATCCTCTGCGGTGTCCAAACACTCTGAAATGTTCTGACGCGAATGCCTATCATTACAGCATGTCGTTTCCAAATTTCCGGTGGAATGAATTGCATCATGGTGCTCTTTTTCTCAGGGACGCTGCCCAACTGACCCTGTGTAGTCGTGGAAATCAAAAACAAAAACGCGCATGCGCGAAATTAATATATAAAATGGCGATTATTTACCCATCGCACCCTGTATTACCCAAATGAAATGCACTATAATTACAAAAGAGACGAAACAGCAATAATAATAAACATACATAGATATATAAAACCAGTCGATAAAAATAAATACAACAGATTCATTATTTACTATAAAAATAAAAAATAAAAACTTGCAACTTAGTTATTAAAAGTAATATATCCCGAACTTCCAAACTCCTATATAAGAGCAAAGTTATATATAAATATACTTGCCTACTCGGTGAGTGTTTCTTTGCAAATAAAAAAAAACACTAAACGTTGTACATAGGCTATACCACAACCACGCTCTCACGAGGACTCATCTACCACTCATCAGACCAGAGTATCATTAAAGAACACATTAATAAGTAAAATAAGGATAACATTAACATTCGACATCTACTCATAAAGAATAACGAAATACTTGCCAAATCAAATAGTAAAAGCTGATTAATGATCCTTGAAGCAATGCCCATGCAACAAAAACAAACCAATTTTAAGAGCCCGCATCCTGAAATACATATAACAAAAAACAAAAATAAAATAAAATTTAAAATTTAAAAAAACAAACAAAAAAACACACCGCCTACTTGGTTTCCCATTTTCCACGGACATGAAGTGCAATGATTATATTGAATCAATTGTTAGGTCTGCTGCTAGGATAGTTCACTGTGTCGTGCTAGCAATTCTTCTTGCCAGAATCTATTTTACACAGTTATACATGCAAAGAATATGTACTATCATATCTGGTCTGGAGCTTCTGTGATTTATTTAGATGTTCTTGATAAAATACAAAGAAGCTGCAATATTATTGGTTCTGACCTGGCATCTCTGCTTCAGTCACTTTCCCATCGGTTCAGCTATAGCTTCCCTGTGCCTTTTCGATAAATATTTTCATGGGAATTGCATTTAAATATTTAAAGATTAAAGTTGACTGGAAATTAAGAATCCGAAATCTATAAGCGACAATTGTGATAGAAGAGACTGTTAGCATAGAACTTACGCCAGCCATTTCAGCGTTACAATCTAAATTTAAATTCATAATTTTTCTCGTCTGAATCTATCAGAGTCAAGCGCACGACTAGATTGGCAATTAGGTCTCATCGTTTTAGTGTTGAAGTAGCTACATGTAACCGTAAGTTCTATTCTAATAGTTTCTTTTCTCGCACATCTCACCTGTGGAACATTCCTCCGGTTTCTAGTTTCCCTGTCACCTGTGATCTTCAATATTTTGAATGCAATGTCAGTCGCTATCTTCTGTCTTCCTGCACTCTGTTTTTTCAATGTTCTTTCTCTTCACTAAACTCTTCACATTCTCTTTCGATCCCAGTAGTCCCTTACGTCTTACTGTCAGTGTATGAACTGGGAAGGGTTCTAAGGAAATAAACGTTGCTTAGGATATGAAGTTGTGGAGAGACACGATGACACACGTCCTGAAGGCACACGGCACTTAAAAGAAGAATATCTGTAGTCTAGATGAAGGTTTGTCATTGTTTCTTGATTATCTGAAGTGGTGTTCAGATCGTTGTTTTCGCTTTCATTATCTGTGTACCGTCCTTTTTCAACTGGACACCTCATTCAAGCAATTTTCATCGGTAATCTAATCAGATTTCTTTATCTTAATTATTATTATTATTATTATTATTATTATTAAAACATAAATGCGAACGACAAGGCTTATCTGAAAGCGTATCGATGAAACGTCTTTGTGAGTATGTGCGCGTGTGGAGAGGTCGACGTAATGACACTATTTAGAAATCTTCAATCTTGTTCGTTAATACCTGATAACAATGGTAGCAATCATAGTTCACAGTTGTTCATGATCCCTTAACAGGGGTCACCTAAGGTTCATCTTTGCCTTTTGGCAGTGTGAAGACATAGATCCGAAACCGGCTATCCCTACTGCTTCACATAATCACTGATGGTAATCAGATGGCGTAGGCACACACGCATTCGTACGCACATTCCTACACAACCTTCACCACTATTTACGACCGTGCATATGATTGCGTGTTTTGTCAGGTTAAAAATTGGGTCGTGATATGGGGTGGGAGCGGAGGGCTAAATAAGTGGATAATTGTAAAACGTTATTAACCTTTATATATCATCGAGTTTATATTAATGTTAAGTATTATAGTAAAATAATTAGTAATATGTATATAAATCACAAACGCTTCGCAGGATTATCATATTTTTATATACATAAAACGAACATTTTACCATATAATTTGATATCTAAATCTGGAGGTATGAATAATATCTATCTATCTATCTATCTATCTCTCTCTCTCTCTCTCTCTCTCTCTCTCTCTCTCTCTATATATATATATATATATATATATATATATATATATATATGTATAAATGTATGTATGTATGTGTGTGTGCATATATATGTACACTGCAGTTCAAAAGTTTGAAGTCACCCCCAGTATTAGCATGGGATGAAATTGAAAGATTTTTTCAATCTTTTAGAGTCAGAGAAAAAAGAATGGAATCAATTATCAAACTTATTCATTATCTTACTGTTCTTTCTCATTATCATAATATATATATATATATATATATATATATATATATATATATATATATATATATATATATATATATATATATATATATATATATATGGGATAACGATATCTAAGTTTTTAAATATTCAAAGTGGAAAAAGGTTTTATAAACCTTTCCTATTTGTTCTTTATCCTATCATTCAGTCAGATTCCGATCCATATTTTATCTGTAATATATATATATATATATATATATATATATATATATATATATATATATGTGTGTGTGTGTGTGTGTGTGTGTGTGTGTGTGTGTGTGTGTGTGTGAATTTCAAAAGAAGTGATTTTATTTATTGAAAAGACAGATTTTTTTTATTTAAACGTTATTTTAGTGCATACTCACATTTGAATAAACGCCCTGTTTATTTATTATACAACATATTTATTTTCTCTATCCGGCAGTGCTTTAGAGGCTCCATTCAACTTGCCGTTTTTATCGACGCACTTCGTGGCAGAGAGGTCGAAAGCCCGTCCGTTCAAACAACGGTTCCTTCTGCCTAGCGGATTGCAGGTAACATGCTGGAGAGAGGATATTTTTCTTTAATGAGATTTCTCGAATATTCAGACCGATAACACTCTCTCTCTCTCTTTATATATATATATATATATATATATATATATATATATATATATATATATATATATATACTGTTTAATGAATAAATGGAACATCTACATAAATATGGATATCCATTACAAATAACTTTTAAGTGATAAATAATATACATATATACATATATAATATGAATTTCTTTTTTTACAACGCACAGACTAATTCCTGATTTTTGTTCCATACTAAGTTCCGAATTTCGCTTAAGCTAATTTTACGCTGAAACTACGAAGAGTGCCTAAATAATGTTTGGCTCTACCCAATTCACCGAATCTGACCCGATTAGTCCTTGTCATTCACTTTGTTTAAATGCAATACTTCTTGATTGTGTCGGTGATCATGGCTCTCCATAAGACAAAATATCCCTAGGAACAAAGTCAAGTGGTATGCCGCGATGTAATATCTAATCTCCTATATTGCAGTGAATGCTGGGGAATTATGTTGCAGATGCAGAGATGAGGTTTTACGTCGGTAAAAACTTATCTCTGTATCTGCAAGATAATTCTCATAACATGTGAGCAACGAAAATATTTTAAGGTGAATAGGAACTACAAAAAATGATATTCATAATCAGAAAGAGGCATCTGGAAATATTTGGATTCATGATGAGGAAAGAAGTTTTGGAAAATTTAACACTTAAAAGACATAGCGAATCAGGGGAAAACTGCGAGTAAACTACTTAACAATCTTGTGAAAATGAACGGTAGAGGGATGGTTATGGGTGAACAGTTACATAGAACAACAAAAGAATGGAAGTTGTGGAGAGATACAATCCTCTGAATCCTAATGGGAAATGTAAACGAAGAATATCACAATACAGTATTAATCCGAATTTTCTCAAATCGATTGAGCCTGTATATCTTAACGAGCAGCAGACTTGTAATAATTTGGTAATATATGTACATAATTTGCATATATCTATATATACCTGGTGCAAGAGCAAAAAGTCCAAATCGTGTAAGAACATAATTTTTCATACCACAAAATATCTAAAAGCCACTAAACTAATTGAGCTTCTTTTTTTCCAGGTTTTCAGATAAGCCATCTTGACACTATTTGTCGTAAGAATCACTGAAAAAACACTTTGAGTTATTCAGCTAGAAAGAGAATAGTTTAAAATCAATTTGTGTCAGCCCCACTGTTTTCTCAACTGAGCAGTGGTGTGAGGAAAAATCATTCAGGCCTTCAGTTGGCTTCCATTCAAGAACCACCAAGTGAACGGTGAATAAGTTAAAAAAGAGGGAACAGTAGAGATCAGGAGGTCACAACAACAAAAGGGATCATCATTTCAGCTAAAGAGATCAATTAGAAAAGATCCAACTCAATCCATAAGACGTTTGGCACGTGAGAGAGGTGTTTCACTTATAACAGTCCAAAGAGTAGTAAAGAAAGACCATTATACGTGAAACGTGTGAGACACCTTGTTATTTCAGGACGAAAAGTTAGAATGTTAGAAAGGGCGAAGATCATCTTAAATAAGTTGGGAATGAATTTAAACGTCCTACGAGGCTGGCATCCCGTTCCCACACCGTTGAAACTGTTAGATGTATACGTCTCTTCTACTCCAATAGCTTCATGTCTCGCACATCTCGCCTATGGAACTCCCTTCCCTATTACTGTTTCTCTGACAAATACAATCTCCAACGGTTAAAAGTGTAGCGTCAATCGACATCTCCAGTTGCCTTGCTCTATCCACTTCCCTTCTCCACATCCTTTAACCTTTCATTCCTATCTGCTCTCGCTCCAAATCTTCTGTAACCCCCTTGCCTTGATCGACCCACTGTCTCTCTCTTTCTCCACATCCTCTCCTTTACCACTCCTATCTGCTCTTCCTCCAACCCTTCTATAACCCCTTGCGTGATAGTGGCCTCCA
>OZ038483.1:95541675-95544175 GCA_964036315.1 Acanthosepion esculentum | reverse complement strand
TATATATACAAGTATAGGATTGGTATATACGGAATAAATTCCAATAACCAACAATTATTATTCTTAAAAGAGTGCTCAATACAGAGTAGAGCAGATATAATTATTTATTTAAATATTATAACATAAATATGAATTTATAACATATTTATGTTATAATATTTAAATAAATAATTACATATATATATATATATATATATATATATATATATATATATATAAATAAAAAGGAAAGAACAGTAAGATATAAAATCCGGTGTTCTTATAGATATTTTTATTTTTACACAATAGTGCTCTATGTAAATTTAAATTTACAGAGCATTAATATTATAAATTAATAGATTTAAAATATGGTTTTACCGCTACACAGTGATAACCATGTTTCAGAAATGGAAGCTAAAGCCCCTGAATTTAATTTTGTTATTAAACCAAAGACATTAGTTCCATTTCCTCATCAAGCGAATTTTAATGTCTTTGGTTTAATAACAAAATTAAATTCAGGGGCTTTAGCTTCCATTTCTGAAACATGGTTATCACTGTGTAGCGGTAAAACCATATTTTAAATCTATTAATTTATAATATATATATATATATATATATATATATATATATATATATATATATATATATATATATATATAATCGATAGTGTATTTTCTGTACCCAACACCAATATCAAGATACACCCACCTCGCCTCACCTGCCTCACCTCTGATAGCCATAACATAATCTACTATTTATTCTGCACAATATGTTCCAATAGTGGATATATTGGTGAATCTGGAAATAATTTTAGATTTCGCTTCAACAACCATAAACTAACCATACGTCAAAACAATCCTTATTCCCCCATAGCTGAACACTTTAATCAATCAAGACACTCATTAGAAAACTGTAAATGTGTATTGATAGATTCTGATTTCAGTTCCACATACACACGAGGAAAAAAAGAAATATACTGGATTTTAAAATTATATACATATAAACTAGAGTCTGTCTATATTTCTGAGATGAGGTATTATGTACAGTATTACATTATTCCTCAAGGACACATGGTACGGTGGATAAAGGCGTTGGTTAGATCCAGTAACAGACCCAAAGAGTGTGAGTTCAATACCCGGTTCAGGCAGTGGAGAACTTTCAGAGGGAAAATTACCAGGAGATAACTGATAACTGACATCCATCAAACATGGCTCGTGGAACTAGAACAGTCTACCCCAGTGATCGAAATAAAGGGTTCGGTTCGAAATTCCAACCACCTGAAGAAGGCCGGAGCGTACAACGGCCGAAACGTTGTGACAAATATGGCGACAAAGATGAGGACAATAGTCCGAATAATGTAAATACTGTATATAAACTAGAGTTAAATAAAAACTTGGGTATTTTAAATCTTTATAAATATTTCAATAGTTAAACAAAAAATTTTTTTTAGATATAGTTACAAATTTTTTTAAACAACATCTAAAATATTATTACAGTTAGATTTACGATAGAAATATTCGAACAGTTGCATTCCATATCACGTAACGTCCGCGTCTCGCGACGGACGCTACTTGTAAACAAACTTCTGAAAACAGTTATTTCTGATGAAAGATCGGGATCGATCTGAAATATCAAATATATATATATATAAAAAAAATATAAATAAATACTTTCACAGAAAAAACATTCAATTTTTTTTTAATTTGCAACTTTTCAGTTGTTATATATATATATATATATATATATATATATATATATATATATATATATATATATATATATATACACATAACGTTCGTTTTCTTCATCAAGACATTCATTTCTGTAGTTTACTGCTACAGCAAGCAGAAACATTTTTTTCTCCCGATGATGGCCATGTTGGTCGAAACTAGTCGAGGAATATAAATGAAATAATAATAATAAAAGCATAAGAATATTAATCTACAACCCAGTATGTCTGAAAATTTTAATTGATTTTTTTAATAATTTTTATCGTTCAATATATATATATATATATATATATATATATATATATATATATATATATAATACTGATCCAATATAGATCAGGATCCAACAGAATGATAGGATAATGAACAAATAGTACACGTTTAGAAATCTAACATGTTTTCGCTTTTATTAAAGAGAATGAGATTAGGAAAAGTATTTCTACATTGCAAACTATTTAGTTAATAAATCACTCCATCCAACACCACTTCACATGCTGGGATTTATCAGATGAAAACTTTGCAATGTAAATAAACTTACATTGGGGAGTCAGGCTTAGAAGAGATGGATTCATACCTTCACCAAGCGTATTTGTACATAAGTGAATGCAACGAATACAGATGGAATTCGAATTCGAACTCGGCTCTCCATCTGATCCACTATCCATTACTTGACACTGCCTCAAAATGCCTTATAGCCCTGGGTGGCAACCGAGCAAGGTGGACAACTCTGAATTCAAAACCTGAGGTGGGTCGTTTGGGAAACTTGCGGCACACTATGTGCAACAGTTTTG
>OZ038483.1:95516675-95536675 GCA_964036315.1 Acanthosepion esculentum | reverse complement strand
TACTTTTTTTTATCTTCCCACTCATTATTGATATTTCTGTTCCTGATTCTTCTACACCCTGTGACCCCTCGTGTTTTAGTGGCTTCACTTCCTTGCATGGGGTGATACCGATTAAAACAAAAACAAACTCCTGCTATCCTCGCCAGATCAGGCCGAAAATGAAATACTGCTACCATATATGGGCAAGAACTGCCCAGTCTTCACTTTTCAGTCTCGATAGAATCCAAAAGCGTCTACGTCTCCTTGTGGGGGAAGAATTATTTTCCAACCTGCAACTGCTTTCTCACAGACAAAACGTCACAAGATTGCTGTTCTATCGAATGGAATGTTTTCATACAGACTACATTCCTTAGTTCCATCAGTTCTAACCTTCACAGCTAAGATTCCGCCATGTCATGTGCATTGTAGCGAACCACACTCATTCCATTCGTATTCCATTGGTGAGATGAAAGTTCCACACGATCAGCATCTTCCAACGAGCTGCTACTTCGTGGAACCAACTCCAAAAAGAATGCTACCCTGATCACTACAACCAGTACAAATCTAGTGTTAACTATTATCTTCCCCCCATATCCCTCTAAACAGTTACTCTTACTCTGTAAGCCTCTACCTCGAGTGGTTCGTAGGCCTTGTATAGGGCGAATATTATTGTTAAAAGAAGGATGATGCGAAGAAGCCCTAACGTAATATAATTAGCCCACGAAAAATCTCACATAAATTAAATATCGACTCGTATAACTCACATAGAAAATCGTCAGAACACGCAAGAAATCATGGAGACGATGTTGCTGTTAATTCTAAAAAATAAAACAACACCTTCGTAAACTTATCCAAACAATCATAAAAACATGAGAACCGGAACATCAACCAACTCTAATAATTACCGTTTCATTTTTGTGTTCTGGGGGAAAATGTGTAATTATTTAACTGGGTAGTTTTAATAAACCCAGCTGTTTCAATAGCAAATCCATCAGATGAAGTAAATATGGTTGCTGTCCTTTAAAAGGACCTCCGATCAGTGGTTAACTTGTGCAGGAAATAGCTTGTAAATTTTAACGCCTTCAAAACAAAATTACCCACAAGAGAGAAACTTTTCTGCCTGCCGTCAGCATAGCTGACGCTAGACTCCTGGAGAGAAACACATTGCGCCTTTTTGGCCGCATGTTTTCAACTGATTTGAAGTGGGGTGAATGCATCTACTGCAAGGAAAGTTGGGCCCCTCGTCTGGTGCTCCTGCTTAGGTTCTTGACAAAATCCAAAGTAGAATCTGTAATGTAATCAATCCTGTCTTCGCATCTCGACTTCACTCACTTTCTCACCGACGTGACGTGGCTTCCCTCTGCCTTTTTACGTAGATTTTCATGGCAACTGCTCTGAGGAACTTTTTTCAATGGTGCCCGATTGCATGAATTTAAGTCTGTCACTAGATTGGCATCTAGGTCCCACCCGTTTACTGTTGAAACAGCTAAATGCAACTGTCAGTTCTACTCCAACAGTTTCTTTTCTCACACTTTCTGACACTGAAACTCCCTTCCTCTTACTTGCTTCCCTGATGACTTCAATCTCCAAAAAGTTAAAAGCAACGTCAATCGCCATCTTCTGTTGACTTGAACACCGTTCATCTTTTATCCTTTCCTCAATCCTCCACTATACCCAGTATTTGTCTCTCCTTTTCACTCTCTGTAAACCGATGCGTACTAGTGGCATTCCCGCCTTGCTTGGAGTAAAATGATTAAAATATGGGAGGACTGGACATTTTTCTCAAAATAATAAGCTCCACCCTTCCTTCTATTAACTACCTACGAGTATATTGGCAGTCAGAAAGAAGGAATTCAATTTTCTGAGACACAAAGAGGAAAGCAATCTTAAAGAACACTCACAGGACATATTGAAAGACACTTCTTCCTAAATTGATGTGAATAATTGACAGAGCAGAAATAAAAAGGGGTAACAAATGGCCAAAAGTTACGGCTTGTTATGCCATTGCGTCGCGTTGTCAACAAATTCTGGATAATAATGAATATCAGTTTGAAAACATGCGATTTCAAATCATGCATTTATAATAAGTATAGTCTTTATATGAGCCGAGTGATTAGAACGTTTGCATTCTGAGCATGAGACCCGGGTTCGAATCTCCCCATGGTCGATTTGTCATCAAGGAAACTTCCTGATATCATCGCGCGGTACCATTAGAAAGTGCCTGAAAACCATACCACGGTTTGACCCAAACCTTATAAGTGAAATATGGGTAGACGGGAGCCTTGGGTGCCGTCGATAGCTGTGCTAGCACGAAGTCACAAGTCATCGTGGCCGAGGGCTTGAGCTTGTTGTCCTTGTTCAAATTGTTGATCACGCTAGATAACACGCTCTTTCCCAGAAACTGTAACTGTGCATATATATATATATATATATATATATATATATATATATATATATATATATATATATATATATAGTCATCCACTGACGGTTTGTTTCGCTGTATCACAGCTCATCAATGTTGCTAGACAAATAATGTAAAAATAAAAATGATTAAGCATAGGATGATAGCTCATACAATATAAAGAAATCGACAATCAATAACAACAAATAAATAAAATTAAATATTCAATTTATCTTCCTGGATCGATTATAAGCAAATATGGTATCATACTCGTGATGGAGGTTCCACAGTAAAACTAAAAAAATAATTAATCTCTCTCTCTCTCTCTATGTATATATATATATATATATATATATATATATATATAGTCATCCACAGCCAGCCGGGATCGAAACTCGACCGATTTAACGTCAGAGACTCTTACCCCTAGGCTATCGGTGCAGAGAAAGGGAATTTTAATGCATTATCTACGTGCTATATAAAAACCATACTGGCTGCTATAGCGATCAATTCTTACGAAGAGCGATACATTAAAGCAGCCGTTAAAATTCCCTATTCTCCATAGTGCTCAATCGAGAGTATATATATATATATATATATATATATATATATATATATATATATATGACATTATTCTATCTATTTGGAGATTTCATTTATCGACAGGGAGATTAAAAAGTAACTCACAATTTTAAAATACTTATAATTTATTCATTGAGTATAAATTTCACAAGAAATTGATACAAGAGGAAAGCGTTTAGCATGAAGTTTGATTTAATATGCCATATCGGCATCAGATTTAGCTACCAGGTGTTCTCGAGCTGCTCGGGACTCATGTCAACTGGTTTCACCAGTAACTCTTTTGTTATGGAAGACACAACTTCTTATATTCGCCATTCAAATTCTTCCAAAATCTTGGTTTGTTATTATAGACTTGCTCCTTTAACCAACCCCGAAAAAATTCACAGGGTGTTAAATCAGGATTCCGCGCTGGCCACTCATACATAAAATAGGGAGTTACTTTTCAATCACCCTGTATATATATATATATATATATATATATATATATATATATATATATATATATATATATATATATATATATATATATATGATATTATTCTATCGATTTGCAGATTTAGCTTATCTATGTAGGCTGTGTATTTTGCTATTCAAAAACATGAAATCATAGCGGGTGTTAATGATAAAAATGTCTCCTAGATTTTGTCTGAACGTAATGCAGGATCTATTTAGTTTCAGTATTGATTTAAAGTCTGATTTCATTTTCAGATAATTCAAAGAATCTAAAGTTGAGCAGTTGTAATAACAACGAATGGAGTGGTGTTCAAGTAGCGATCATTGTTTTCTTTCTTCATGCTACTTGTTTTATAATTTAAATGCTAGAAATATCATAATTATGTTTCGTGCTTTCAACATTTTCAAGATGGATGCTCATTATATCGAGGGCCTTAAAATCTTACGATCGTGGACATGTCAACTTGCCTTGAGGGGAGACCCATTTCCCTGAACTCTACAGCACGCCAAGCAATAAATGTTGGGCGAAAGAGATGCGATCTGAGGCTGTTTAGATCAACACTCATTAAACTTGGTCAGTTAGTTGGTTCGTTATACAATTTAGGACTTCATGTTAAATAAAAGACATGGCAAAGAGCTTCTCATGAGAAAAACTAGGGCTCGGAATAAACTATGCATAAGAAGAGATTAGTCAGTTATAGATGAACGGCGAGATAATAACATCTGGTTTCCTAGATGCATGATAGCGTTAAATTCACCCGTAGAGAAAAACAGAAATAACGGACGGGGTTCGAATTACAGCTCAGACTATTTCACTTAGCACTCCTACCTTTGCGAAAGGCATGAATCCATATTTCTTATATCTTGTCCAGTTATCAGGTATCTTTACAAAAAATGTCTCGTCATATATATATATATATATATATATATATATATATATATATATATATATATATATATATGAGGCACCAAGTAACGAGGCATATATATATATATTAGGCAGTAAGTAACGAGACATTTCTTGTAAAGAAAAATATTTCAATCCTAATCATATATATATATATATATATATATAAGGAGGCATTTCTTGTAAACATTTCAATCCTATATATATATAGGATTAGGATTGAAATATTTTTCTTTACAAGAAATGCCTCGTTACTTACTCCCTAATATATATATATATATATATATATATATATATATATATATATATATATATATATATATATATATATATATATATATATGGGATAATTGTATGACAAAGTGGAAAAATGTACTTGTGACACGTTTCGATCTTCAGGGCTTCAGCGAACTTTGTTATGTTGGTACGAAAATATGTTATGTTGTCAGGAAAAAAGATTTCTAAAATTCCCAGCACCCCTTTGTTTTTTTATTCATCAATAGGAGTAGATAGGTTTGCCTATAGTCCAGTCCACACTCCTCACCGGTCTTTTGAACAGGAATAGAGGTTTATCCCTTGTTTCCTATTTCGGATTGTGATGCCCTACTTCAACTATATAATTCTAATGTCTCCGCCTAAATTCTGAAAGTTTATTTACTATTTTCATTTATTTATTTATTTTCCCCAATAGTAGTCGATAGGTTCGCCTATCACCCTGTGAACAATTCTCATTATCGCCTTGCCTCGGGTGAACTGATTAAAAGAAAAGAGTCAATGCCACTTTAGACTCATTCCATAAACTGGGTTTCTTGTTTACTCAATGTGAAGCAGTTAATCTCGTAGAAGTTTTCCTTGCCATCTTTGCAACTGCAGACGAAAGTAGCTTCTTACATTTGGAGAAAATTCGACCCATCTCAAGATGCGTAATGATTCAAGAGTGGTTGTAATTGCCGGTTTCCATTTCTATCGAGATACACATCATGTGATTCTTCTTTTATGTGACGTTTCCCCTCATGATCATGGCTCTCCACAATTTCCTATCCTTTGTAGCTCTTTTTGTTATTTCTTCTAAATCTTGTGCCGCCATCCATTTATTCAAGCTCACTGAGTAGGTTGATTTCCTCTGTTCTTCTTGACTTCAATCTGTCCTGTGTGTATAAGATTTTCCAAGCCCTCTTTCCTCATTATGTCCTCTAGAAATTTCAATCTCTTCCTGATGTTAAATGTGTCCTTTTTGTTTCCATTTTCTCTAAATCTTTTCTCGTTTCTCACATGTTCAGTGTATGGTACGCACAGTATCTTTCTGCAGAAAACATTTCTGTTGCTTCTAGTCTCTTCTTCATCATTGGAAAGATTTTCCAGCATTTGCTGCCATGTAGGAGGACAGATATCACGTAACAGTTCAGTATTTTTTTCCTGTGGTTATAGCGACGTTTTTCTGTTTCTTAATACTCTGCTTAGCTTTTGGAAGGATTCTTTGACTATCCCGATGCGCCTTCGGATTTCAGTGTCGCACTTTTCTTCCCAGATATTTACATTTTTGAACTTGTTTGATTTTGGTATCCCCGATTTGTAATTTGCATTTTGGGTTGTCCTTTTTGTTAACAACCAAGCATTCTGGATTCCAGCAGTTGAATCCTTTCATAGAACGAAAAAAGACGAGAAAAATAACATAAGACAGAGGATATTCTTGCTATAAAATCAAGGCGCTTGGAATTTATATATAAATGAAGTGTTTATTTCTTATAAAAAAAAAAACTTTTAAATTTAATCTACTAATGCAATTGCTTTAGAGAAACATGTCATATGATTTTATAATAGAAATGCATTGGAAATTAAAGAGGAAATTATTTATAATTTTCTGACTATCGCGTAAACTCGCGTCTTTTAAAGACCTAATTTTGAAGCTAATTTGACTACAGTAAATGGATATATAGTTTAGTCAACGCTAATTTTATATCTCGTTCGAATTCCAGTCGAATCCATTACATTGGGAAAAGCACGAATCCTCT
Source organism: Acanthosepion esculentum (assembly GCA_964036315.1). Taxonomy (NCBI): domain Eukaryota; kingdom Metazoa; phylum Mollusca; class Cephalopoda; order Sepiida; family Sepiidae; genus Acanthosepion; species Acanthosepion esculentum. The sequence continues at coordinate 95,530,338 of OZ038483.1, read as the reverse complement.
TCTATCCCCCCCCCGCCCCAGCTATGTGTAAATAGCAGGACAAACCGGTTTCTATAGCCTTGGACGGAAACAGGTCTACCGCAGAAAGAAATGGCAACCTACTGCTGGAAAAAATCTGCCTCGTCTGTCATGTATCGAAAGATACATGATCGCCTAAGCGTGTATAATGCATGACACATAACTGTATGATGCGACCCCCTTAAAATTAACTTCAAAATTAGGTCTTCAAAAATCGCATGATACGCGAGTATATACGGTAATTAATTATCGTTATTACAGCTTCTCTGATTTTTGTTTGTTAAATAAAGTACGGATCATGCAAGACTGTTAACAAATTAAAAAAACTACGAAATCAACCATTGAAAATCATTTGCAAAAAACGTCTTCTGCTTAAGTTAAATATAGGCCAACAGATATAAAAATTTGGGTCAGATAACCGCCTAATTCTACAGTAGGCGCCTTGTTTTGAAAAGTTTTACATGCACAAGTGAGATAAAAATGTTGGTCTTCACATATTGGCCTGTTGTCGAGTTTATCTCAGTACATGTACGTACATGCATGTCTTCAGTTGTAGTTAGATTAGATTGTAGTTTGATGCTTAAATTAAGAACATCCAGGGTCTTTTAAATTTAGCCGTGATTCAAAATGAACATAAGACAATGAAAGAAGAGATGATTCTGAAGCAGATGACGAGATATATCACCGACATAACCTCGCACAAACTTTCAGAAGTCAACAAAAAAGGTAATACATAAAGATTATTTTTTTATCAAGCGATTATAAACCGGTAAACAAACAAATCTCTATTTAAGATGTGTATCATTGCTTATTGGTTACTGAAGGATAGATATAAAGTCAGGAATAGATAGATGATAGATAGATAATGAACAGAATGAGATAGATAGATAGATAGATAATGAACAGAATGAGATAGATAGATAGATAGATAGATAGATATATAGATAGATAGATAATGAACAGAATGAGATACATACATAGATAGATAGATAGATAGATAGATAGATAGATAGATAGATAGATAATGAACAGAATGAGATAGATAGATAGATAGATAGATAGATAGATAGATAATGAACAGAATGAGATAGATAGATAGATAGATAGATAGATAGATAGATAGATATATAGATAGATAGATAATGAACAGAATGAGATACATAGATAGATAGATAGATAGATAGATAGATAGATAGATAGATAGATAGATAGATAGATATTGAACAGAATGAGATAGATAGATAGATAGATAGATAGATAGATAGATAGATAGATAGATAGATAATGAGCAGAATGAGATAGATAGATAGATCTATAGATAGATAGATAGATAGATAGATAGATAGTACTTTGGGTATCTAATGAAGAGAATGGATTCATTGACACCTTGAAAGTTTTAAAACTATGTATATCATAAAAGTATATATAATCTAAATAAATAAACTGCAAATTCTGTCTGTCCATGCGTGTGTCTGAAACTCGAAACATACTTGCTCTTCATAGACATATTATACCTTTTTAGAATCAGGATGATCCCGGGATTGAAGATCTGCCCTTCATCTGGTTCTTGAACAACCAGAATTGGGATTTTTGTCCGGATGACGGGGAAAAAAATTGAAAAATTCAAATTTTAAAATAACTGAAAAAATTAATGAATTTAAAATTTTTATGGAGTAAAGTAACGCAAAAATTTTGTGAATTTTAATTTTTTGTTTTAAATTCAGTTTAAAATATCTTCAAAATTTGTGAATTGAGGAAATCAATTTTATTTGAAAATGACAAAGAATCAGAGTTAAAGTGAGAAGCTTCGTGACGTGAAGTTTTGAAGTTCCACAGAGTTTGTGATTTGAAGAACTAAGTTTTCGGCATGAATTGGAATTTCGGCCCAAATTGGTCAATTGGTCGGAATTGGACTTATAGTTCGAATCAGAGTTAAAGGAACGTTTTGAAGTTCCATGGAGTGAATTGAGAAATTCAAAGTTATATCTTCAAAGTTATCATTGCTGTTTTCTAAGCTGGAGCAGAGGTCTCTTTCGTTTTGGATCGGAGGCCCAATTAACCCTTCGCAGGAACTAGATTAAAAGCCCGCACGGAGTGCAGCTTTTAAACTAGTATATAATAAACTCAACACAGAGAAATCCAATGTAATGGTGAATAGCACAAGCAACAGCCGTGGCAGCGTCATTATGGACGGCGCACCACTGGAAGAATTGCCTAGCTTTAAATACTTGGGAGCAACGATGTCAAAAGACGGCACCTGCAATGCAGACATTCGCACACGGATCGCCACAACAGTCAAAAGGATATGGAAGAGCAACATCAGCTTCAGGAACAAATCGCTGGTCGTATCCATCCTCCTCTACGGATGTGAGACTTGATACTCTTGAAAAAAGAAACACCAGAAAAAAGGACCCAGACGTTTGAGAACAGATACTTCAGAAAGCTCCTCCACATCTACGTGGAGCACAAAACCAATAACTATGTACGGAGCAAGGTCAAAAGTCTCGTGGGCCAACAGGAATCTCTCTTTGCTACTATTAAACGTCGGAAGATGGCATAATTTGGCCACGACTCACGGCATAACAGCTTCAGCAACAGCGGGCGCAAAAGTAGAAGGCAGCGCAAGAGCTGTGGTCAGACGACATCCAAAAGTGGGCGGATATGACAATGCCAGAACTCCTGGGAGCCACCACCAACAGATCATCGTGGAGAAGATATTTCTTCAGCGTTTAAGTCAACCAGATAATTGAAGTAGTCGAAGGATTGATGATCATAAAAGTCCAATGGAGGGAAACCTCTCAAGTCATTTCGTAAAAGCGAAGTTGGTTAAAACGAATTTTCGAAAAGCTGGGATATTTTTATATATATTTTTTTTCTCTCACTAAAATCTTTTCCCAGAAAGAGGTTAAATAGAAAGTTAGAATGGATTTTCTATCATTGGCGTCTTACAGCCATATCATATTGAGACAGTGATTCCCGTACGATCACCTAAGTTAAGCAACATCGAGCCTGGTCAGTATATAAATGGCTGACATCCTGTGAATGTCAGGTGCTGCATGATTGGATGAGCGCGTTGTGTGATGGATCAGAATTGGAAATCAGAGAGCCGAGTCCCAATTCCAGTCGGGTTCGTTATATTTACTGACGTGCAAATACCCTTGGGGAAGGTATGAATCCACATTTTCTCCCACCAGTTATGGTTTAATTAGTAGAATTTGTATCAGTAAATTATTATTACCGTAAATACAGGAGTATAATGCGACGAAAAAAAAAGTAAGTTAGAAGGATTATTTTTTATCCAGCGACTATAATCAAGTAACAAACAAATTGCTATTTAAAGTGTATATTATTTCTTATTGGTTACTGACTGATAAATATGAAGTCAAGAATAGATAGATAAATAGTACTTTGGATAGCTAATAGAATAATTTTTTACGCAAAATTTGGGTTACGCACTATCAACAGTTAATTTTTTGCAATTATGAATTTTCGGTGACCAGTAGCATTATAGACAGATACTTTTTCTGGAGGGGTTAAAATTTATGCATTTCCGAAAACTACCTAGTAGGCCTACATTCTCACGATATCTTTATCTAACCTTGACGGTACAGGTAAACTCCTTTAGATTGCCTTCCGTAGCCCCGATTCTTTCTTTTTGTCGCTACATGAACAGCAGAACGTCATTCACAATGTGAAATCTAGAAGTATCTTATATAAATGAAGAATTAACCCCTTTTTCAAGTGACATGCGTAGTGGATGAAGCTTTGATCTTCATGTAGCGACAAAAGGGAAGAAACTTTGGCTACGTACGAGGTAGGTCCAGGGTAAAGGAGCTACCGTAGTCAGACATGAATAAAAAAAATGTAAGGTATCTCAATCTTCGTATCACATCACTTACGGTAAGTGTTTTTTCTCACTTTTCCTTGTTCAGTCCATGGTATTCTCAACATCCTTCTGTAGGACTACATTTCTGTTGCTTCAAGTTTTTACTTCATCTGTGAGGAGATTGTCCAGAATTCCCTGCCATATAGGAGGACTGATATTACATAACAGATAAGTAGCTTTTTTTCTTTGCTTCTAACGAAATTTTTCAGTTTCTTAATACTTTGTTTAGCTTTTGGATGATACCTTCCGCCATGCCAATGCGTCTTCAGATTTCAGTGTCACACTTTCCGTCCTCGGTTAACATTTCCCAGTTTTTTAAAAATTGTTGCACTTGTTTGATTTTGGTATCTCTAATTTGTAATTTGCATGTTCGGTTGTTCTTTTTGCTAACAACCACGCATTCTGTCTTCTTGCAAATGAAGTTAAGTCCTTAGTTCTAGCTTTTCTCTACTACTTTCTTTAGGAGATTGTAGTCTTCTTTGTCTGCTATCTACACTGTGTCATCTGCATATCTTTTATTGTTAAGAGTGTCGCCGTCAATAATGAATCCTAGTAGGACTTCTAATTTTCTCAGAATGCAGGGGTTGAATACGTCGGATGAGTAGTATTGTTGACTGTATTCATTTTTTAAAATAAATTCCAAATGTCATCAATACTAACGCCAGCATACACGTAACGTGTGTAACCAGTGGTTCTCCATTTTGTTTTTTTCTGTCCCGCATTTTCGGAATGAAAATGTGCTCGCGCCTTACCAAATCTTATCTGATAAAAAGTCCATTTAAAAATAACGAAACAAAACAGAGAGAGGGTAAAAGGGAGATAACCGCGGATTCGAAGTCAGAACATTATCATTGATAACTCTCTTCTCCAATTTGCGGATCCTAATTACTATATTCTTAATGCTTGATATAATGCAAAAATACAACAATGATAAAATCGGTCAATAATTATTTATAACTATTTATACTGTGATACATGCATGCAATTACAAGTAATCCATAATAATATATTAGATTTTGAAATCGTATTTATACTTGGCATATGAATTTTTTGAAACTGTTTCTAAATCTTTCACTGTCTTTCAATCACCTCACCTCTTCCGCCGTACCTATGAGGTGCGCCGCACCGTTTTAGAACCACAGGTATATACAGTCAATGAAAACGTAACATAGAATTTAAAAATTGATATATAACCCTGAATCATACCCTTCCCAAGATTTCTACAGAAGCTAATTAAAAGCTTCATGTCAAATTTATGAAGATTTCCTGCTCGTTCTATATTTATTCACTGTGTCATATTTAATTCGTATCTCTCATTCACAATAAACTGTTCATGTTGTTAATGTTAATTTAGACGATATATACGGTTCGGTGAAAAGGCTGTTTTCGTTTATATTATATGTTTCAGATATTTTAAGCAATGCAACAATAAAAACGGAAATTATAGATTTCTGCAGAAATTCAGGAATATATATTATTAAGAATATATCGGCATCACCATAGAAAAGAAGTAGCAACAATATTTTTCTATTCAGATAAACAAATTCAAATTGAAATTAATATTTAAGAATTTACCTCTTCTGAGCTCTTCATGTGCGTGACCCCGTGTTTTGCACGACTGGATCAACTGGGAAGCTAGTCTTTAGTAAGCTAACCTTCCAATCCCGCGACCAAATTTGTATAGGTATTGAATATATTGAAAATTGAGACAGTTTTATCTTGACAAGTAGCTTTCGAAACTGTGCTGAACATTGAAATCTCCTTGAAAAGATCTGATGACTTCTTCTTTATGCCCAGTGTCCTCTCAGGACGTAGGCGATCATGGCTCTCCGCCCAACGACGATGTGTCACCACCACAATAGCGGTGTGCATAGCTATAGGGTCCTATTGCGCTAGATGGCCGTTGACCCTAAAGAAGGTTAATTCTCCCTTTAACAAGTCTCTGCTGAGTGTCTCTCCACCATTCTCACCCGAGAAGCCTGTTTGAGTAATCGGTTTAGTCGACCATGCGCAGGTAGCACTAGTACCAATAGCACCCAATGTCTTCTTTTTCTTTATGTACCGTGTCTCCTCAAAACATGGGCGATCAAGGTTCTCGACAACTTCCCGTCCATTATAGCTCGTTATAAACTTTGTCTTGCTGTTATTTCTCCTAATCCCTGTTCCGTCATCCATTTACTCAAGCACATTAAGTATATTAAGCGTTGTTTTCCTCTGTCCCATTTGTCCTCTATCTGTCCAGTGAGTATCAGATTTTCCAAGACCTCCTTCTTCATTATATGCCCTAGAAACCTCAACTGACTCTTCCTGATGTTAAGTATTAGTTTCGTTTTTGCTTCCATTTTCTCGAAAACTTTGTCGTTACTCACATGTTCAATTTACGGTATCCTCAGCATCCTTCTGTAGAACCACATTTCTGTTGCTTCAAGTCTTCTCTTAATCTTTGAGGAGATCATCCAGCACTCACAGGAAGACAGATATCACATAGGACTTTAGTACTCTTTTCCTTGTTTCTAGCGAAATTTTTCTATTTCTAAATACTCTGTTTAGCTTTTGGAATCCTTACTTGGCTATCCAATACGCCTTCGGATCTCAGTCTCGCTCGTTTCGTTCCAAATTTGAATTGGTATGAAATGGAATGTGCCGTGCATATTAAAAATAAAAAATAGATTTGATAAGGAAAAGTAATCATAAAATCTTGTAAATAAACAGTTGTTCCAAAGTTTTTCCTGCTATTTACCCATAGCTGGGGGAAGAAGAGGAGAATTCATACCTTTCCCAAGGGTATTAGCATGTAAGTGAATGTAATGAACTCGACTGGAATTCGAACTCGGCTCTCCGATTCCTCAATCCGAGCTGCTTATCCATTACTCCACATCACTCCTACATTAACCTTAATTATAGTATACGGTCGGTTGGGGTGTGCTGCATTTTACGACATACCAACCATTGTTAGATTGTTAGGTCATTCAGTGTTGAAATCTATCTTTTTTACAGTATTTACATTAGTTGGACTATTGTCCTCATCTTTGTCGCCATATTTGTCACAACGTTTCGGCCGTTGTACGCTCCGGCCTTCTTCAGGTGGTTGGAATTTCGAACCCTTTATTTCGATCACTGGGGTAGACTGTTCTAGTTCCACTTGCCATGTTTGATGGATGTCAGTTATCAGTTATCTCCTGCTAATTTTCCCTCTGAAAGTTCTCCACTGCCTTAACCGGGTATTGAACTCACACTCTTTGGGTCTGTCACTGGATCTAACCAACGCCTTTATCCACTGTGCCATGTGCCCTTGAGGACATCTGGGTATTATAAACCTGAATTATGAATTTCTGGGTATTATAAACATAATGTTTTCAGTATCATTTTTTACCAGTACTCATATTGCAATTTTGCTGTTATCATTATCTTTTTAACAGAGATCATATTGCAACTTTGTTATCATTGCTTTTCTCTGGCACTCCTTATTACTGGTTCCCATATTGTATTTATTTCTATGCTTGGTCGACTCAGGAGATTTTCGTGGCCTAGCATATAGACAGACTATCTTTTTTTATTATTGTTATACATAGTCTTTAGATAGACAAAGGTTGGTTTTATACTTGAGTTTATAGGTAAACATGCAAGGAAGTGTGTGTGTGTGCCGGCAAAATTATAACTCGTGACTTGAATCTTCATTACGATGTCTTACGTTTTATTCAACTCCTGTTACTCTCGTCCAGTTCGTGATAGTCCCTCGCGTCTTAGTGACGTTATACCCTTGCTTGGGGTGAATTGATAAAAAAATTCATCCCCGTGGAGATATCAACGGAGAAATCGTTCTTACATTATGGCTGCGATGTGTGAGAGACTACTCCAAATATATTTGGGGGTGTTTATATATCCATCTATCTAACATTTTCTTTCATATGCTTACAATAGGTCTGTGGTTACGTACTTCTGCATTAAGTGACCGAGAAAAAGCCCAGGTCAAACCCTGGTGCACGCGGTTTCTTTGATGCTCTGATGTGAAATTTGAGTGGAATATCTATTCCGGCATAATACTACGACCCATAGGTTTTATTTATACTTTTAAAGTTTAAAGGAACACAGGTTAGATTTATACTGGTGTCCATAGGTAAGATTAAGAGGTTAGGTTTATAACTGAATAATGGATAGCGGCTCGGATTGAAGAATCGGAGAGCCGAGTTCGAATTCCAGTCGAATCCATTACATTCGCTTACGTGCTAATACAATTGGGAAAGTTATGAATTCTCCTCTTCTTCCCCCAGCTATGGGTAAATAGCAGGACAGAATGGGTTCTGTAACCTTGGATGGTAACTGGTCTACCACAGAAAGAAATGGCAACCTACTGTGGGAAAAAAACATCTGCCTCGTCAAACATGTATCGAAAGATACATGATCACCTACACGTGTATCACGTATGATACATAAGTGACTGTAAACTTTGGCCGGATTTAGTCTCTAGGTAGGCAGACACATGTAGGGTTTAGTCTATAGGTAAACCATAGCAGGTTATATACATGTGTCTATAAGTAGGTATTGGTCGGGGTTAGACTTGAGTCTGTAGGTGAAATTTGGTCGAGTTTATATTTGCATTCATAGGGAGTCGCTGATCGGGTTCATACTGGATTCTATATTTAAAGGTGACTACGGGTAAACATTGGTGGCGTATAATTGTCTCTGTAAACTGTAGGTAGAGATAAGTCAGTTCTATGCTTCATACAGTATAGGGGTTTTGAATAATATATTTTATTTTGTATATGAAGTATAGTTATAAGTTGAAATAAAGTAGAAAGCTTATCAAAATAAACGAGGAGGAAACCAATGTTTGTGTAATGATAGTAATATTTCTGTTTTAATGAGGGGTAAGCAAATATTGTCACAATTTGTATCGGGAGCAAGTTATATCTTGAAACTGTGTCAATTGAAAATCTTGGTATTCTGACTTCAAATAAAACAGTACTAAATAAGAATGTGTGTTTGTTATTTTGTGGGGGAATTTGGGAACGTGATATAGAGGAACGCTTGTGATGGCTGCTGGAGATAAATAGATAGCGGTTAAAGAAAGAAAGAAAGAAAGAACGAAAGAAAGAAAGAAAAGTTGAGTGTAGTAGAGAAAGAGAAAAGTAATGAAGGAAAAAAAGACATTGTTAAACAAATAAAAAAGAAAACAGGTAAGCCTGAATATAAAGAAGGAGCTCCACCGTAACTATTTTTCCCCCGCATCAAGGCTCGGCGTTCGAATTAAGGTTTTAAAAGGCTGATTTTCAAGGCAAGTAATCAGGCAGGATCCTACCTACTTGGAAGACCTCACCTTCTTTTATCACACTCCCCATCCCATCTGACGTTGTTCTGTAATAAACTCAATTATTAAGTGTGTTCGTGTGTTTGATCGCCTCGTTTCTGTTATTAAACAAAAATAAAGCGAGCACACGCGTGCACAAAGAACGAAAAGGGGAGCTGGAAAGAGAGAGAACTGAATGAAAAGAAGAAGACATAGACAAAAAAGAAAAGACAGGAATATACTAAAAGCTTAGACGTGGCATAAGGCTGAAACTATAGAGCACCCAATGAAGATAGGGCTCACTATTCCGTTGTAATTGATCCAGCACGACAAGCTTTCTAACCATTACATCAGGTCGAAGTTCTCGAAAATAACGATATATAAAGAGAAAGAAAGATCATACAACGTGGTTGAAATAGAAATATTTATCCCACCAGTACCGGCGTTCAAACCCAGGTAAAAGCCAGGATTTCAAGCGTTGGTTTTTAAAATCCGGCAGGCATTGATTGGTGTTATAATAAAATAAGCACATACCGTCTCCCCTCTTGCTTGTAACCATCTATCACAATAAAATTGCATTCTTTTCAGCGCTAAATCTGAAATAGTCAAATAAGCTTCTACTTAGATTTGTTACTATATTCCAACTGGTACAATAAATCTTTCTAGCGGAACATTTTCCGCCATTTGTTTTCGAATGATTGATTTGTTTTTGTTTTTTTTACGGCTTATCAACATGCTGTGGGTTATTTAAAGGCAGAAAATATAGTTTTTTGACTGTTGTAATTTTTTGGAGATAATAATGATTTATCGATAAAATTCCTACTAATTAAAAGAGAGCGAGAAGAGGTGGGTTCATTGTCTCTTCCAAGAGTATTTGCGCGTAAGTGAATATAAAGAATCCGACTGGAATTGGAACTCGGCTCTCCGATTTCCAATTCCAAGCTGTTGTCCATTACACCACTCTCACATCCAAGCTTACAGCACCTGATATTCCCAAGAAATCAACGATCTACGTACTGAGCAGGTTGGATGTGTTTCAACGTGATATGGCCTTAAGTCATTTCTTTTGGTTCATATGAAGTAAAGTTTGATAAAACATCGAAAAAATAACAGAAAGAAAAAGGAAATAACCGAACAAAGAAAATGGCGGAGGTATTTTTTGAAAATCTCTTTTGGCCTTTAGGATTTTTTGTTTTGCAATATATGTGAAATATAATTTCCGATCATGTTTCTCGACAACTTCCAGTCTTGTATTGCTCTAACCTTTGGCATTTTACTATCGTTATTGTCTTTTCTTGTGTTATTTATTATCTGAAATTCAAGTTTCTCCCGGCTTCTCTTGCCTTCCGTTTACACAAATCTGTTAGGTCCTTTTACTCGCATATCACCTCTTCTTCTCTTATCTTTAATATGTTCTGGGAGTCTTGAAATTTCCTCTTTCCTTATTTTATATCTCAGAAATTTCAACTACTTTGTTTTTATCGCAAGTACCGGTTTCATTGCAAGTTCTTATTTTACTGAAAACTTCGTCGTTTCTTATGTGTTTTGTCCATGCCTTTTTAAATAAGTAAAGAAAGATGTATAACGAAGTCCTTTATTCTTGGCATGGAATCAACTGCTTCAGGCGCTTGCTATATAGAGATGCGTATTGAGCTGGCCCGGCAGATTATTACTACTGTAATGAATTGAACGCTCGCTAAGTGCCCTGTTAGTGATACTCTCTGCCAAAGAGTACCATTTACCATCTTTCTTTATTACTATTTATTTATTACCTTTCTCGCCAGTCCAACTTACGTTGACATTTAATAACCATTTATAAAAGAAACGTTGTAGAATTCTTTGTAATCGTGAGGACATTTCTTTGTGAGTATCTTGTGTATTCTGTGTCATAACATAGCCGGCCAATGTAGGTGGTTGCTGCCTAGGTGTCTAGAGCAATAGATCATTCCTTGATCCAGATTAACTTAATCTCGGCAACTAGCATTCCTTGTCGGTGTTATCTGAGCGAAAGAGAGAAAGTTAAAATGATTATGGGCTTCAAAAGAACACAAGGAATTGAAGACAATCTGAAAAAGAAGCAGGCATCGCCGAAACGATTTGGTGAGATTAAGCAACCGCCTGCATTGACCAGCTATGTTATGACACAGAATGCCACCCTAATGACCTACCGACCTTGTTGCACGACCGTGAGGGTTGGCGTGATAGACTCATGTATGTCTGAGATAGCTCGAACGAATAAAAATATAGAATAATAAACATATTTTGTAAATTGAAGGTGAAACACACCAGTACAAAAATAGAGAAAAGTTTTTATTCCTCAAAAATAGCCACAATATATTTCCATGAATAGAAAGATATTACATTGGCTAGACTGATAATTACAGGTGTGAACACACACACACACACACACACACACACACACACACACACACACACATATATATATATATATATATATATATATATAAATATAAAAGTGAACATAGAAGTCAACACTTAGAGGCGATAGTCTGTTGCATGCTAGATGCAATCGTCGGTGGCCTGACGATTGCATCTAGCATGCAACAGACTGTCGCCTCTAAGTGTTGACTTCTATGTTCACTTTTATATATACACACGCTCTATCTCTGATGTTGAGCACTTCATCCCATAAATATAGCACACTTTAAGACTATATTTCTTCATATATATATATATATATATATATATATATATATATATATATATATATATATATGTCGTCTATGTCCAATTCAAATATATATATATATATATATATATATATATATATATATATATATATATGATATTTATTAACAAATATAACAAAAACATGTTATAAACCACTACATAAATGCAATCATTTTTCGACACTGTATGTGCGTCCTCAGGCAGTGGTAAGTTGAGCACAGCCTGAAGAGGCACATACAGCGTCGAAACATAATTGCATTTATGTAGTGGTTTATAACATATTTTGTTATAATTGTTAATAAATATTATTATTATTATTATTATTATTATTATTATTATTATTATGCTCTACTTTGTACTGAGCACTTTTTAAAAAATATGATGCCTAGACATTGTTACTAACATACACGTGTATATATTGCGTTAAAAACGACTCACAACTTGCTGTGGTTAATATATAAAATATATAAAAATTCTTCAAATTTTTATATATGCGTTTTCGGCTATACTTTTAGCCATTATCAGGGATGAATGTTATTTTAATTTTAACTGAATATAAGGATATGTATGTATCTAGAGTTATAGGAATGTTTTATTTTCCAAACACGGTCAGCGCATTGTGGTCGTATTCATAGTTGATATTACGGAGTATTGGCTTTTTCTTTTTTTATTAATAATGCTTCCATTATTTTCAGCCGTTTTCGTATGTGGATGAGGCAATTTTATTTATATTATCAACAAGTGTGTTACGGATAGAGTTTGGTAAGTCTCCAAATAATTCCATGTTAATTGTTTGAATGAGCTCCTCGCTATGGAGCATTTAAGCGCAATACTAGAATGACGTCGAGAGCTCATCAATTGACAGGTGGGCTGGCTGGATGTAACCGTAAATTCTATGCAAACACTTCTTTTTATCCCGCACTTCTTGCTTATGGAAGTCCCTCGCGGCTCCATACTTTCCAACCAACTTTAATCTGCAAGAATCTAAATGCAATGTCAATCGCTATCTACTGTCCCCCCCCCTGGCTGCTCTTTTCTCTTTCTCCTCATTACTAATGTTTCTGATCCTAATTCCTCCACACCCTGAAACTACTTGAGTGTTAGTGGCTAGACTGCCTTGCTTGGGGTGACACTGATGAAAAAAAAAAGTGTTTCTAATGTGACCTAATTGAGCTATGGTCAGAGAGATGTACCGTGAGTCTTCTTGTTAAACATGTTGTAGTATATCCAGTATACTTATTTACGAATTTGGATTTGTCAGGGACGCAGTTCTTTAAGGGATATGTGAATTCATAAATAATATTTTTTTATGCGATGTATGTCTAGAACAGAAAAAAAATACAAGAACATGAAAAATTATATAAATAATTTAACCTCGGTACCTCGTCAGTCTTCTTCAACGAGACTTAAACACACACACACACACACACACACACACACACACACACACACACACACATATATATATATATATATATATATATATATATGAACAAAAATTTTATATCACACAAATTATATATGGTTTTTAAAATGACGGAGCGCATTCTTTTTCTTTTTTAGTACAATTATTTTTTGCTTTACACTCACTAGAAGCTTATTTACATCGCTATATTTATTTATTTATTATTTATTATGTTTTTTTGTAGTAAATTTATTTTAGTCATGGCTCCATACTTACCTCCCATTCACCTTTTCAGTTTCGGCGTTTGAATTATTTTTGCTCTAACGAATCTTTCTGTGTTCAACAAAAAAGGGTTTCTTTAAAAGAATGTGGTCCG
>OZ038483.1:95499175-95511675 GCA_964036315.1 Acanthosepion esculentum | reverse complement strand
AATCCAAAATTAGCAGCCATTGAAGTGAGATGTGTATGCAGTCTTAACAATGAGGTTTCAGTGTATAGAGTACGCAGAGTATTACGAAAAACACTCAACTTAAACGGGAGTATAGCACAAGAAGAACATATCATCGGAATAGAAGATTGACGTGGTCTAAAGAGCATCTAAAATGGGATGCTGGAAAGTGACAAAAAGTAAGTAATGAATACAAATAGTGATGCCTGAAAACCATAGCACGGGTTGTTATAAGCCTTGTGAATGAAATTGGATAGATGGAACTATCCAGAAGACGTCAAAGTCACAAGTCATCGTGAACGAGGGTTTGGGCATAATGGCGTTGTTCAAACTGTTGATCATGCCAGATTATCCCCAAAAATGTATCTAAGGTCTGCTCAGTATAGTTGTTTAGTTGAGCTCTGTGCTTGAGCAGGCGTCTGCAATATGGTAAACCAAGCAGACGGTTGTGGTCGGAAAACAAGCAGCCGATAACTTATGTACGGGGTGGATCAATATGTTCCTGGCCTGACACGTAATTATTAAATTAATTTTGCGCCGAAATTTCCACTACATAATGTTCGATTTTTGTGATTAATATTGAATTCTGAATTAAGTTCATTGACAAGAAAGGAGATTATTATACCGAAAAAAAGAAAAACGTTATTAGGCTACGGACTTATTGATGTACATACATAGTCTCTATGAAGCCAACGCTAATTTCACCGCCGATGGCAGATCCGACGAGGCTATCATTAGCGATGGACCCCACGGAAGGCAAGTATAAGCAGGTTATTGGTCTTTAGACATTCATATATTTCAACGAGGTGAACAGAAATCGGATGAGATGATCATCATTATATGCCTTCCTCTACAGACCAGTATCCTCATTGTGGTTTTTGCACTGTTTCACTTATTGTACCATCCGGTTTTCCTCAGGACTTGAACCGAACTCTTTATTAAATCTGCGGGAATAGATTATTCTCATTCCGGTGTGGGTATAACAATGTAGGTAAGCATGCTGGTCCGAATAGCAAGACGTTTATTTATTTATTGTTTTACCCTAGGGTTCTTGATGGTTCAAGTATCGCGAGATCGAGGGTTGCTGAATAAGGTGTTTGGTATGGACGTAAGACGAGGAAGTAGATAATAAAGGTATTACGCAAGTCCGTAGAATCTCCAAGGAGTTAAGAACCACTCATATTTAGGTCCTAGAGTGTTGAAAGTCTAGGCATTGCTGCACTGATTTCCACAGCAAGTAATAGGTGTTTACCAGTTGGAGTTGCTAGTCCCATACCCAATCGATTTTGAATTCCCAATTTCTCATCTCTTAGACTGGTTACCAACGACGACTAAAGAGCCTAATCTTCCCAAATATTTAACCCATCACTTGGGCGAAAAGAAATAGACTCAAAGCTTTTAAAAAACTTTTTCGAGGGTATTTGCGCATAAGTGAATGCAATGAACTCGATTTGATATATTTTGATTTGTTTATTTAGCACATTATATCAACACTTTATGGGTCATTTAACGCAGAAATTTTATTTTCTTCGGAGCTTCGAAGTAATAAAAATGATATATGTTATTCTGCTTTCACATTTGAATACATGGTAGATGATACTCAGCTTTTGTGCATATACATGTTTGTGTGGACATAATTACTCGTGGCGGTGATATGTGTGTTTTCTCTTGTAGTTTTATTGAAGTTATATTTTGGAATACAGTTTGGTTTCTTTAAGAAATTGTAGAATATAATATAGATTAATGTCATGAAGGAGTTCTTTCGTGTTGCTTTGTTGTTTGATTTTGTTTCCCAGCTTATCAACTTCTATGGATTATTTAATACCGAAATCTAAATATTTTATGGCTTCAATTTACTATATATTGACTATAATCGTATGCCTTCAATTGCATATAAAATGTATTGTTGGTCATTTTGCTATAAAATATATTGTTCGTAATTTTACTATAAACTATATTGCTGATACAAAATGCTTTAAAAAATTATTGTTGCTCATTTTACTATAAATATATATTGTTGGTATTTTTTATATGAAAATAAATTGCTGTTACTTTTACTATAAAAGTGTATTTTATCCTTCCATAGTGTTTTGTTTTTGTTTGGGGTGTTCACTATTCGGCCATAGCCGGGACAGTAGCAATTTATAGGTGGTTCCATACTCCTCAAAACCAATCTCTCAATAAGATGTCTTGTTGCTGAATATATTTTATTGGCATACCCAGGACTACAATGACCTCGACTGGAATTTGAACTCGGTTCTCCGATTTCTCATTCCGAGCCGCTATACTAGGATATGAGGTGGGGGGTGGACATAACGATTGACCCTAGACCTGAAGAGTTCAAGATTGTAGTGGCCAGGGAAGCATCCACGGAGGAATATGCTGCACAAAGTAGTGATGTTTGTAAAAAAATATTTTTAGGAATTAAAAATGTAATCATCTATGGTGTCTGCTTTATTTCTGATCATAAAGACACAACATATGAAAGATAAAATTATTACTTTCAGGTTTGTTTTGCTTTTTGAGGTTTCAAATCAACTTCGTCTATTTTCAGTTGAGTTTTAAATTAAAAGCTTTTTTATTCAATTTTATTTATTTTTCTTATTTCCATTTAGGATAAAATTCAATGAGCATGGGATTATAAAACCAGTATTGATATTAAGATTATGACGGCGGTTTTCCCGTTAACAAAAGGAAGAAAGTGGAAGTGGCCAAACAAAAGAGGTGAATAAGACGTAATTGAGATAAATAAAAGAGATTTGATTTACTAGTCACGTTACAAAGTTCGATCGAGCATACGCAGGAGACCGAGAGTTGGTTCGTGGTATAACACAAGGTAATAGTCAAGATAAAATAAACACGCATATGTAATCGAGTAAGATAAATTTATAAGAGAAATATTCCATTAATTGTCGCATTGTAGTAATCAAGAGTTAGTCTCTGCTGCTGCCGCTTGTTTCGTCGCTGGCCGAAGAGGTTGCTGTTGATAATAGTTCCATTGTTGTCGTTGTTATGCTTTTCTGCCGTTGGTTCCGTCGCAACCTGGTCGGATTTGCCTTTGTGGGTGAAATCAGCGTTGGCTTTATCGGGAATCAATGGCTCAGAAACGGCTGTCAGAATTGGTCAGAAAATATGTTTTATGACATAAGTATTTTTGGACATTATTCTTGTAGTGTTTACGCGGAGCCGGGCGAAATTAAGCTCTGTATTTGTCGTATGAGATGTGGATGTCGAAGTGAGCACTTTCGTTAAGGTAAAGTACTGGGATTCTGGCCTAATTATTACATCAAATTCTTTAAAGGTATTTGTCTACCCTGCTATTTGACCCATAATTACAGGAAGTCTGCGTTTTTCGAAGAGCCTTAGCGTGAAATGAACGAATAAAAACATGCTTTCGCGTATGTCACATCACAAGTTCCGTAACCTATGAGGGTCGATGGGCCACCATATGCACTCCAGCGATGGTATCAGTGTTAAGTCTCGGATAGGCTGACGGAATTCATCCCTTTTTAGGCTGAATTCAGATTTTGAATTCAGAGTTTTCCTTCTTCTAGACTGGTTGGCACCTCAAAGTAAGATTGTCCTATCAACTCTGCTATTTAACTCGTATCTGGAGTGAGAAAAAAGATTGGTCCATAGCTTTCCTAAAGGTATTTGAGCGAATATGAACGTAACGTATTCGGTCGGATTCGAACTCGGTTTGCCGGTGTCTAGCTTTTCGAGTCGCTAGCCGTTGAATATAAACAGTAACTTACAATCAAATATTCGATTTCCTAACCGTGAATTCAAGTTGTCTTTCGCTGATTTATTTTAATCGAGAATGCAGAGTTTGATGGGAAACTTTAAGGTCTTCAACTTCTGGTTAATTTCTTTCCAATGCAACATCAATTCCGCTAAGATTCACCGTCCGATTCTTAGGTTCTACACATGGTATTCACTTTATCAGATGCTTTTTTATTGCTTCTCAGTTAAGCAAAAATCCTTTTGCATGTGATTGCTTCGAAGCACAATTCAGATGGATACATTTGCAGTCGAATTAGAAAAAATATTCCTATTGTAGTATCCTCTCATGTAATCAGAAATCCGAAATCTTGTGAAAAACAAGATTTGGTTACACTGTTATTCTAGCCATAGATTGTAAGGAGCGAAAAATACAGAGGGAAAAAAAACACATTAAAGTTCAGTCAATCTTTACCTGCTTATCAACACTGACTCGAGAAAGAATAAAAACTTAAAAAGAAAAATGATTACTTTTCGAGCGTGGATTTCATTGTCAATTTTCTTCTCGACACTTTTACGCGGTGGCTGAGATGAAGAGTCAAAGTTATCGGTTCAATCCCCTTCCCAAAATATGATCCAATCGCCAAACATCAGGCATTTTGGAATCCCTTCTTGGTGAGGTCGAGAAATTGTTGGCAGCCCCTCGTTCCATCTAACCTCAAAACATTTTATCAAACATAATAAAATAAAATTTTGAAAACGTCTCATACTTGAAAACATTGGAAAATATTTTAAATCCCCTATATATATATATATATATATATATATATATATATATATATATATATATATATATAATATATATGCCTAGTAGAATATATATATATATAAATATATATGCCTAGTAGAAATTTTATCATGAGAATATATATATATATATATATATATATATATATATATATATATATATCCATATATATATATATATATATATATATATATATATATATATATATTAGTGTGTGTGTTATAAAATGGAGTTCGACAAGTATTTTAATATATTTTCTGTTTATACATTATTTTTACAGATACAAATATTTAAGTAAATGCCCTGTTTATAATTAGCAGTATTAACTACATTTACCGGCCTGAATGTCCGAGAAATTTCATAGAAATTATGTGTCCTCTGACAGGAATGGGACCTGTTTCTTACACGGAACCGTCATATAGCTTGACGTACTATAGCTACATGGGAAGCTTGTTGTTTAAAAAGAGTAATTTGACTTTGCTAACAAGGCTCTTCCTCTGTAGCTAAATGGTATAGGAATGCCCGGCTATACGACGGTTCCGTGTAGGATACATGCTAGATTCCTGTCGGGGGACACATAGTCTCTATGGCATTTCTCGAACATTCAGACCGGTAGATGTAGTTAATACTGTTTATTATAAACAGAACATTTACTTAAATATTTATATCTATAAAATAACGTATAAACAGAATATATATATATATATATATATATATATATATATATATATATATATATATATATATATATATATATATATATATATATATGCTAAACCCAGCGGATACAAAATTTAAGCATGGAAAACATGGTTATGGCTAGTGTAATATATTAACAACTCTATGTAATATATCATGAAGCATCATTTTACTAATTCAGTTTTAGTGCTGAAAAACGTTTATTGTATTGTGATGGATGGCTACAAGCGAGAGGGTTGATGGGATGTGTTTAGATTTCAACCACAACTAGCTTAGATATCAAATCACCACCCGTTAGAAAAGCCCTCAACATATTGAGAAACTACCTCAGAAATCCAAAGGAAAATTATCTATTACCAATCCATAAAATTATAAAACTATAAAAACTAACCACTGTTTCTTTTCTCACAATAAAATTTCTATCAGCGAACATTCGGCTTACCTATTAGTGGCGTCCTTGTTTGTTTTCTCCTAGAAATTTTAGAGTCCGGTTCATTTATATGCATCATACCTAATCTCTACTCACCTAAGATACATAGATGACGTTCTTTTATTATATTCTCGTGATATAAATCTACTAAACATAATAAAGAGTCTTAATGTTGTGGATTCCGGTATGAAATCCGATATCCATTTATAACAAACGCCGGGAATGGATAAGGAAAATAAATGTATTAACGTAATAATACAAACTGGTAATACGGGTTAGTAGATCCAGGAATACGGGTTAGTAGGAATAATATATATACAGTCTTGGTTTTGACATATCGCGGATGACTTCTTACTGAGTCTACGTGCTCGTGACGGTGACTCTTGTGCTACCATCCTCTATTACAGACAGTAGTTACTGTCCCCCCCCACGAGGGATAGATGTGGCACAAAGCCGGGTTTAAGGTGGGGTATTCCCGAGCCGGTAGGCTCGGCCAAAAAATACCCGTAGATCCCGTATAAACGTGATCGGTTTGGTCTACCTAACCGAACGAGATTCTTCCCTTCGGCGGAGCATCGTCCGGGTTCCTCTCTGCTCAGAAGCAGAGAGTTAGACCGTCTAAACGAGAAGACGTCGCCGTCTCCACGATTGCAGACAGTATTTACTGTCTCCCCCACGAGGGATAGATGTGGCACAAGGCCGGGTTTAAAGTGGGGTAATCCCGAGCGCGTAGGCTTGGCCAAAAAATGCACGTAGATCCCGTATAAACGGGATCGGGTTGGTCAACCACCCCGAACGAGACTCTGCCCTTCGGCGGAGCCTCGTTCGGGTTCCTCTCTGCTCAGAGGCAGAGAGTTCGACCGTCCAACAGAGAAGACGTCGCCGTCTGCTCTGTTGCAGACTGTCCGGGTATTCACTGGTAGTAGTATATGTATACCCCGGATGTGTCCATTTGTGTAAAAAGGGGAGACCCCTTAACACTTAATATGGTTGAACCTACCATCAAAATAACACGTGATTTTTTAATAAACACATCTCGAGCTTTTCTCGAGATCTTATTAATACGTAACAATAAAAATTAGATTTTAGTGTTTATTGTAAAGCCACTAACAAAATCGATCTAATTAATTTCTGTTCCCACCACAATCAAAAATAAAATCAGGATTAGTCACAGGATTCTACCTCAGGGCCTTTAAAATATGTAGCCCAGAATACCCAAGAGAAGAAGAGAAATTTATTGAAAAACTGCTTCCTCCAACTATCTTTTTTGGTGACGAGGGTGGCTAGGCACTCAGTAGAAAACAAAACCTGTGGAAAGGTGGAGGAATAAACACATCTTGAGCCACTAACAAAATCGATCTAATTAATTTCTATTCCCACCACAATCAAAAATAAAATCAGGATTAGTCATAGGATTCTACTTAGGATATATGAACCAGGTTATCTATCCAGAATAATAACAGAAATACATCACAAATGTTGTGGCATAAGCGTGGAGTAATGGTTAGCGGCTTGGATTGAAGAATCTGATAGCCGAGTTCGAATTCCAGTCAAATCCATTACATGCTAATACCCTTGGGAAAGGTGTAAATCTTCTCCCTCAACGTATGGGTAAATAGCAAGACAGACTGGGTTCTATAGCCTAGAATTCAAACCCTAGCCCTTCAAAAATTGTAGATGGTCCCGCACCAAAACCTTCACCACTATAATCAAATCTCATTTGGGCTATTGGTTTCCTAGGAACTGATCTGCTTGACCCTCATACGTCGTATTCGACGGGAGAGTCAATTATATGTGTGTGTGTGTGTGTGTTTGTGTTTCATTGAATAATATATATATACTTATATAATAAGTTATGTCTACTTATCAAGGTTTTTTTCTTACCCAAGTACTTTCGATCTCCTCCTATCATGCTCAGGGGTGAATTACAAAAACAAACATGTTGTAACTGTTAAAATGTCTGCATTTCGTTGCCTTCCTTGATGAAATTCATCTTAACATCAAGAAACTGATTAGAGAACTAAAAAGGATTATTATAAAAATAGACATAATATGTCTATATTATTCAATGAAACGTGTTTGAATGAACATACACTGCCTATATTTATTTATATCTTTAAATAATAAAATAATTAATTTAATTTCGAAGAAAAAGTTTAGAACTGAAAGAAAAATCTACAGCTGAAAAATGACGTAAACAAAAGCAAAATTTCATGAAAGTGCGTCTATAAAAGAACGTTGAATGCATGAATACGCACGTGTCAAAAAAGTGAATTGAAAAAGACGCGGAACAAATTGAAAAAATTTAAAAATAATTGGAAATACCGTTTAAAACCAGAAGCCTCTGAAACAGGAAATTTTACCAAGAAACTTCTAAGTCGGGATAAAATTGATTTTTAAAAGTTAAGCAATCTTTTCATATAATATAATATGTCCTAACTTTTAGCATGTTCGACACTTCAACGTGGGGTAAACTTTGTCGCGCTAGATTAGATATGGCTCAGTAGTAAGTTCGATCCTCACTGAGTGCACCAATGTTTCGGCGTTGCACCGCATCTAGCATTCGCTTTGTATATTAATATATTTTTTATTGATTGATTGATGCGTTTTGTACGGTTTATCAACCCTTTGCAGGTTATTTAAAGTCAAGAGATATTTTACAATTTTAAGGATTTTTTTTAGTTTCCGAGATAATTATGGTCTAGTAATATAAATCTTAGAAAATTAACCCAAAGCTGGGGGGGTGGGGATGATGAGGAGGCTTAATATTTTCCCAAGGGTAGTTGAGCGTTAGTGAATATACCGGACGTGCTCTAAGGTCTAAATGCCCGGACATTTCAGTTAACCTGATGAATATTTATGGGCGTCTTTAAAAATTTTTTTCTAAGATGTTATATGACGTAATCTAATACCTCAACGTTTCATTTAACCTCATGAATATTTATGAGCGCTTCTTAATTTAAAAACTTTGAATAACTGTCAAATAGATACTTGTTGGAAAATAAAATCATTACATTTGCCTTGATAAATCCTAACTCCGTAAAATTAATTTTATATACATAAGGTGTTCCTGCTGTATATTTAGAGATTCTTGATAAAATCCAAAAGAAAAATCAGCAACATTATTGGTTCTGATCTGGCGGCTCGACTTCAGTTACTTTCCCACCGCCGTAAGGTAGCCTCCCTCGGTCTTTTCTATAAATACTTTCATGGTAATTGTTCGGATGAGTTCTTCGCTATTGTACCTAGACTTCTTTTAATTAAAGCGCAGTACTAGACTGGCGTTGAAATCTCGTCAACTTACAGTTGAGCTGGTTAGATGTAGCCGTAGATTCTATGCTAACAGTTTCTTTCCTCGCACTTCTCGCTTGTGGAAATCCCTTCCAGCTCCATGCTTTCCAACCAACTTTAATCTGCAAAAAAATTACATGCAATATCTATCGCTATCTACTGTCCTCATGATTACTCTTTCCCCTTCTAGCTCATTATTAATGTTTCTGTTCTTAATTCTTCCATACCCCTTGTGTCTTAGCGGCTTTAGTGCCTTGTGCGGGGTGATAACGATAAAAAAAAGCATAGTAGAAGGAGTCATGTACTTGCTGGAGTGGTAGAATGGGCCGAACATTTTCTCTGCATCTTTATATAGAAGTTGCACTTATCATCCTCTTGGGTCTGTGTATTGCTGTGTCTGTTGATGTATTTCTATACATACGTATGTGCCCCTTCATGTGTAAGCATATTTCTGTTACGTGAGTAAGCGATTTATCGTTGAATGCATATGCAGATGGTTGGCATTACAACGAAGTAAAATACCTGTGTTTTAATTCGGTTTTTACGCTCAAAGAATTATTTTTAATAAATACTAAAGAAATGTGCCTTTCATAGTTGAGAACTGCCACAGCTGGCTGAAAGTAAAATGGAAAATAGCAAAGATATTCTAAAATTAGTTCTTCAAGTTCACGTAGTAAAATTTCTTAGTTTTGATATAAAAACGTATTTTCAAGAGACAAAGCGATAAACTATCTCTGAATCTCCACAATATTTCTTCTTCTTCTTCGTCTTCTTCTTCTTCTTCTTCTTCTTCTTCTTTTTCTTCTTCTTCATCTTCTTCTTCATTCTTCTTCTTTTCTTCTTTTTCTTCATTCTTCTTCTTCTTCATTCTTCTTCTTCTTCATTCTTCTTCTTCTTCTTCATCTTCTTCTTCATCTTCTTCATTCTTCTTCTTCTTCTTCTTCATTCTTCTTCTTCATCTTCTTCTTCATCTTCTTCTTCTTCATCTTCTTCTTCATTCTTCTTCTTCTTCTTCATTCTTCTTCTTCATTCTTCTTCATTCTTCTTCTTCTTCTTCATTCTTCTTCATTTTCTTCTTCTTCTTCTTCATTCTTCTTCATTGTTCTTCTTCATTCTTCATTCTTCTTCTTCTTCATTCTTCTTCTTCTTCTTCATTCTTCTTCTTCATTCTTCTTCTTCTTCATTCTTCATTCTTCTTCTTCTTCATTCTTTTTCTTCTTCTTCTTCATTCTTCATTCTTCATTCTTCTTCTTCTTCATTCTTCTTCTTCTTCATTCTTCTTCTTCATTCTTCTTCTTCTTCATTCTTCATTCTTCATTCTTCTTCTTCATTCTTTTTCTTCTTCTTCATTCTTCATTCTTCATTCTTCTTCTTCTTCTTCATTCTTCTTCTTCTTCTTCTTCTTCAGGAAGTTGGCGATCACCACAACTTCCTATCCTTTGTAACTCTTAGTAAGGTTTGTCTTTTCATCACCCCCATTTCATTTACATAAACATGATTGGTAAGTCACTCGTTGTTTTTCTTTTACTCACTTGTTTTCGACATGTTCTGTCAAAGATTTCTGTTGTCTTAGAGAGCGTGTCCCTAAAGTCTGGACACAGGAAATCTCAGTAACAATTTTTTTTTTACCTCCACAAATTAAACATTGTTTAGTCGAAAGAAGAAAGAACTGACTTCTTTTGCTGGGTTATGCTAAAGGAGAAGGTGTATCCAATGAGAATCACATGTGCAACCCACTTGATTGAACGCATAAAAAGTGAATGTGCAATATGGAATTATTGCGTCGAGTTCACGTGAATCATGCAAAGTGCATCCACCCTTGCATCACAAATGATGGAAATCATATTGAAGATGATATTTGTTAATATTCCAATTCAAGAAAATGTTGTTGGAATTTTCATTTCATGAAAATATGTATTTTTGTCTATGTGTGTAGACTTTAGAGACACCCTGTATATCCCAGAAACTTCAACTGTATCATATTCAATAAGGCTACTTTTCGTTTCCATTTTCCTTAAAACCTGGCGAAAAACGTTGCCCCCAAAGTACACGTAATCAGATGTTGATGTCGATTTAGCCAAAGGATACATGCTATATTTTTAAATGAGCATTTGTTGCGAGCCAGTTTTGTAGAGGATATTTTCTACTTTCCGAGCGTCAAGACTATCAGTTCAAAAGCTGCTACAACATACACTGTCTGAAATGATTTGCAAATAAAGAAACATTCTTTTTTATTTTAATCAGATGGTTTGAAATAAGAAAACATTTTGTCTCGTGTTTCACCTTCTCGTCTTTCTCCATTCTACGTTGAATCAACCAGCCGACAGGGGGTGGTATTGTTTTTCTACAACTATCACAACGACAGATCACCGGAACTTGTGCAACCTGTTTATATTACATTTGGTGCTAGAATATATAACTGATATTGTGAAAAAAAGGCGTATTTAAAAAAAAATAGGTCACTGTGGTAAAGTCAGATGTTTAATGACACATCCGAGAGATAAGCAGAAAATTTGAATTAAAACGAGTATAATGCAGGTGTTTTAGTAGTTACATAAATACTTTTCTTCAATTTAAACATTTTAAAAGTTAAAATTGATCTATCTTTAAATTAATTATTATAGTTAATTTCTTTTTGCAATTTAATGAAGTATATATGTATTCCTTCGTTCAGTTTAACCATTATCGATACATATATCTACTTGAAAAGTCGCATATATATATGTATACCTGCTTATATATATATATATATATATATATATATATATATATATATATATATATATATATGTGTGTGTGTGTATGTGTGTATTTATGTATAAATCTCTACATATCTATCTATCTTAGTTCATATCAGTCTCAATATGATCATCTCAGTCAATCTAGATAAATTGATACTGGTCATTATCTATCTATCTATCTATCTATCTATCTATCTATCTATCTATCTATCAAAGCCTGCTCATCTATCTATCTATCTATCTATCTATCTATCTATCTATCTATCTATCAAAGCCTGCTCATCTATCTATCTATCTATCTATCTATCTATCTATCTATCTATCTATCTATCAATGAGATAGCGATATATATATTTTTATATATCAAGAACAGTATTGGGGAAATTGTATGACAAAGTGGAAAAAGTTTACTTGTGAGGCTTTTCGTCCGAAAAAGTCCTGAAGGACGAAACGAATCACAAGTAAACTTTGACATAAATTTCCCCACCATATATATATATATATATATATATATATATATGTGTGTGTGTGTGTGTGTGTGTCTTTGTGTGTGTGTATGTGTATGTGTGTGTATATATATATCTATCTTTACATATCTAGCTAGCTATCTATCTTGCGAGCTAGCCATATAAATTGATAAACATGTTCATTCTGTTCATATTATGGATATATTCAGTCTGTTTATATCTATCTCAGTTTGCTCATTCTCTCTCTCTCTCTCTCTCTCTCTCTCTATCGATCGGTCGATCTAAGTTTGTTTTTATCTGTCTCAATCTGATCATATCAATGTAAA
>OZ038483.1:95434175-95491675 GCA_964036315.1 Acanthosepion esculentum | reverse complement strand
GTTTTTGAAACATGAGAACTCTTATGTAGCGAAGAAATCTTTTTTTTTTTTTTAAATATTATAATATAAGCTCTACTTCTGTATGGAGCACTCTCTTTTTAAAAATAAAAACAAAAATACTAAAGAACTCTGGATTATTTACCTAACGTGTTTTTCCTGCATACCTGCACACACACACACACACACACACACACA
This sequence comes from Acanthosepion esculentum, assembly GCA_964036315.1. Classification (NCBI taxonomy): domain Eukaryota; kingdom Metazoa; phylum Mollusca; class Cephalopoda; order Sepiida; family Sepiidae; genus Acanthosepion; species Acanthosepion esculentum. The sequence goes on along the minus strand of OZ038483.1, from coordinate 95,491,480 downwards.
CACACACACACACACACATACATATATATATATATATATATATATATATATATATATATATGACGATCTGCCTAAGTGAAACCTTGGTAGGTTTGTCTGACTCATTAGGTTTGACTAGGTTTGCTCTACGTTTGTATCGAGCTCATTAGTTAGTTGTTTACTCGTATCGGGTTTTTTTTCTTTGGGCCTTGAACCTGTATCTGTGCGATTATTTTCGACAGACTTTCATGTTCCTGGCTCTTTCCTTTTTAAAACCTTTTTTCCCCTTCGTGATTGACTTGGCTATTGTTAAATCAAGAATTCGAAGGTTTTTCGACACGAACATAGTTACCTATATATATATATATATATATATATATATATATATATATATATATATATATATATATATATATTTAAATAAAAACAGACCGCTTTAAGGTTCCATATAATAAATTATTTCACCACAGCGCTCTTAAAGGACCGCGGATCATCAGATTTTACTTCCAAAAGCTTTTGGAAGTAAAATCTGATGATCTGCGGTCCTTTAAAAGGGCTTTGGTGAAATAATTTATTATTTGGAACCTTAAAGTGGTCTGTTTTTATTTAAATTATTATTAGCTCTGATTTACATTGAGCTTTCTGGATTTTATCCTCCTTGTGTCTACCCATTCGGATTACCTAGTTTCTCGTAAACTAAATATATATATATATATATATATATATATATATATATATATATATATATATATATATATACATATATATAGCATAATGAGAGGCCACGTATACTTTCTTGATATGTATATAATATCTGGATAAAATAAATGAAACAAAATTGGGTGTTTTTTATGAAAGTATTTATTTCTGTGTTTTTGTATATATTTATTTATTTATTTATTTAATATTTCAGACCACCTAACACAACACAGTATCTCATTTGATTTGATTTCTGAGGAAAGACCTAGGTGGTCTGAAATATTAAATAAATAAATAAATATATACAAAAACACAGAAATAAATACTTTCATAAAAAAACATCCAATTTTGTTTCATTTATTTTATCCAGATATCATATATATATATATATATATATATATATATATATATATATATATATATATATATATATATATGCAGGTGTGCAGAAAAATAGGAAAGAACACGTTAGGTAGATAATCCGGCATTCCTTAGTATTTAGCTTTTATTTTCAAAAATACAGTTCTCCATACAGAAGTAGAGCTTATATTATAATATTTTTAGTTTTTATGATAAGACCGCACTTATAAACACGCGCTAACCAAAAGATAGCTTATTCCCAAATTCTCGCTTGACAAGGAAGCGGGTCCTGGCACCTTAACTCTACATAACTTAAAAAATTATGTTAGGGGTCTCGGCCCTCGCTTTTGAAACATGAGAACTCTTATGTAACGAAGGAATCATATTTTTAAAAACTAAAAATATTATAATATATTATATATATATATATATATATATATATATATATATATATATATATATATATATATGGTGTCCATAAATTATTTGTACAACTTCCAGTATTCACTTCTTTTCATGTTAAAAAATATTAATAAAGTTTTAATTGCTGATCGCTGATTTTTAATGAACATGACAATACTGCAAGAAAAAGCGTAATGTGTATCCTGGTTCATAGACACAAAATCGGACACACAAGTCCAGCGGAATTACCGTCCAACGTATGAAAAAAAAAATCAAGTCTTATTTGCATTCGAGTCTGGTACATGAAATTTATGCAAAACAGAAATTAAGCATAGTCTAGATTTTCTGCGTCCGACCACTTAAACCCATGTTGAATTGTTTTGATATATTTAAATCAAACTTTATTTGTTTACCTACGTTTGCTAATAAATTCTGTAGAAATATCATCAGTTTTCGCCTTTTTAATACATTTTTAAAATTATACAAATAATTCATAGACAACCTGTATATATAAGCGTACAACAATTCGAAGACCTAAGAACACTCGGCACTAGAATCAAGACTGAATTAGGCATATGAGTTAATGTATGTAATTTGATGAATAAGGAAGGAGGGTTTGGGAAACTTAACGCTCACAGAGCATATTGAGGTCAAGAGAGATAGGAGAAGAGAGCGAGTCACCTATCTGACGAGATCGTGTGAATGAATATAGCAATGGGCGAGGGTGACAAAAAAACTGCTAGGCTACGATAGGAAGTTGTGGAGAGCCATGATCCTGAAGGGACGCGGCACATCACAGAAGATACATTAAGAAATATCTAGAACAGCGAATTCAATAGTTATTGAAAAGCTAACGTTTTAAATTTTTAAATTCACAGAAATACTTTATCAGGTGGGAAATGTTTATCTTTAATAGAATATGTAAGTATTCTTTTAATTATTTACCTACATGGAAAAGAAACATAAACATTAATATATATATATATATATATATATATATATATATATATATATATATATATATATATATATATATATATATATATATATATTCTCATGATAAAATTTCTACTAGGCATAATAAAGAGAGTATATATATATATATATATATCGGGGATTTAAAATATTTTCCAATGTTTTCAAGTATGAGACGTCTTTTAACAAAGAATTCAATCTACTAATTAAATCAGATTTGTACCTTGTCTTAAAATATTTAAAGATATGGTTTGTGGTACAGAATTTTATGACCGCTATGAAAAGACAAATTTTATTTTTATTTTATTATTTTTTTATTTTTATTACCACTCATGATGATAATAGATAAAAAGTAAAATTGAAAAACAGGCTAGCTAACCGGTTTCGAACCTCACTCAACAGAGCTAAATCGTGATAAACAAATTAAATAGAATTATCAGTAAAATGAGATGGACAATATGTATTTGAAAAAAATATACTGCTTAGATTGAAATTAGGTGAAGGTCCAGTACGAAGTCCTATTTACACAGAGAGGGCTTCAAAGATAAAATATAAATGGTCTCCAACACTTTCAAGTGATAATTCGAGTGGAACTTCCTAAGAATGGTAAATGAGTCTACACTGAAACTAGTAGCACAATTATGACTATTTATTAGGTGCTCTGCGATGGAAGATCCGTATGCATTGGTCAGAATGTCTGAAGGAGTGTACTTAAGATTTTCGTTCGAACGTGTTGCTTTATTCTGACGTCCAACCTTTGAGTCGTTCTCCCTATGTAGTGTGAGCCACAACTACATTTAAAGGAATAAATTAAAGAACTATTATGATGTGGAGGGAGAACGTCCTTCCACATGGACGGAAAGACAGGCTTAGCAGAAAAGACCACACGAGTGTTAGCGGCAATGTAACAATGTCGAACTGCTACGGAAACCTGCCTAGCATATCTATCACTGATAGTACCCAGGCAAGGAAGGCGTAGGTATACAGGACATCTTTGTAGTATAGCAGGTTTAACTATTGAATTCAGCAATTTTATTCTTAATTATTGACTGAACAGTGCACAACGGATAGGCATTGTTACAGTGAGTAGCGGTAATAAACCTAAGTACATCATCCAACTTAATCTTAGAACAGATCATTAAAGCCCTGTGCGTGAGGGGTTTAATTAAATTCATTTTAAGTTTTACGGGACACAAAGAATCCCAATGGGTATATAAATCAGTAAACGTCGGTTTACGATAAACAGTTGTAACAAAACCCGACGAAGATCTGTTAACGAAAACATCAAGAAAAAGAAGAGAAGAATCAGCTTCTTTTTCCTGTGTAAATTTTAAAGCTGGATGCATATTATTAAGGGACGAAAGCTTACACATATATATATATATATATATATATATATATATATATATATATATATATATATATATATATATATCCTAGTGAATTCAATAGATTTATTTGATGCTGAAACGTGGTTTAAAGTAAAGTTGTTTATTTGTCTTTATAGATACGGAAGATGAGTAGGTAACAGAGTGCAAGTTATTAGAGGATTACAGGTTTTCTGTAGACTGTTTTCCAAACTGAAAAGCTTAGTAACATTTGCAAAGCCGGGTATTATTGATGTCTGTGACTGGGTAATTATGTCTGTGCCATTTGCGAATAGAAATTCCCTAATAAATTTTTATTGTGGTCTTATTGCGGGCCTATAGTGGCTTTAGATTGAAAAAAAAAGCTGTCACTTGAATGTCTGCGGTTCTGCTTTCTTTTTCATCGTCCCCAATCTCTTTGGAATCCTTTTTCAAAATTGTACTGAAGAATACTGAGAATAGTGTCCAAAACGGAGTCCTGTTTAATGCAAATTCCAAATCGGTGGTACTAAAATCAAACGAGTACAAAAATTTAAATATCAAAGAAGTGTTCTAATTCTGCCATATTTTGTAGTCTATAAAGCCTATGTAGAATTTTCAATAAACCTGCTATTTTTCATCTCTACAAATGTGGAAAAACCACACTTGATTTCGTTCCTAGTAAGTAAAATCATGTCTGAGAAACGACGAATTGTTTTAACACACACACACACACACACACACACACACACACACACACACACACACACACACACACACACACACACACACACACACACACACACACACACACACACACAAACATACACACATTGTTTATACGTTATTTTTATAGATATATTTATTTAAGTAAATTCTCTGTTTACATAAAACAGTACGGTGGATAGTGGTTCGTATCGAAGAATCGGAGAGCCGTGTTCGAATTCCAGTCAAATCCATTACATTCACTTACGTGCTAATACCCTTGGGAAAGGCATGAATCCTCTTCTCCCCCCCCCCAGAAGTAAATAGCTGGACAGATTGGGTTCTATTGCCTTGGATGGCAACAGGTCTACCGCAGAAAGAAATGGCAACCAACTGCAGGAAAAATCTGCCTCGTCAGTCATGTATCGAAAGATGCATGATCGCTTAAGCGTGTATCACACATGTCACATATCTGACTGATTAACAATTAAATTAAAATAATTGTCGGACTTAATTCATTTCATAATATATGATGCCATTTGTTTACATTATAATAAGCTTAGAGCAGATATGAGCGTGGTAAATTTGTAGTTTTAAAAACCGAAATTTAACCTTGCTAAAAGACGCTTCCTCTGTAGCTAAATGGTATAGCACGTCAAACTATATGACGGTTCTGTGTAGGATACAGGTTTAATTCCTGTCGGAGGACACATATTTTCTATGAGATTTCTGGGACATTCAGGCCGGTAAATGTTGCTAATTCTGTTTATTATAAACAGAGCATTTACTTAAATATTTGTATCTATAAAAATAACGTATAAACAGAATATATATTTAAATAATTGTCGAACGTCGTCCATTCCATAGTATAGATTTTTAATATAGAAAAATTACTTACAGTAATTATCTGTAATTGTACATATCAATTGTCTCCGAATCCGCAGTTTCGTGTCGCCGTGTCCATTTTTTAAGTTCTTATATATATATATATATATATATATATATATATATATATATATATATATATATATGTATAAGTACTTCAAAAATATTTTAAAAACACCATCCGTTACGAAGAAAATCAACGTCAATGGTTACCTATCCACATAATCCTCATTTCCTACTATTACATCAATTTCACACGCATCATTCAGTAACCCTCTAACTTAAGTGGCTCTTAAGCCTTAAATTGGGTGAACATTATATATATATATATATATATATATATATATAATGTTCACCCAATTTAAGGCTTAAGAGCCACTTATATATATATATATATATAATGTTAACCCAATTTAAGGCTTAAGAGCCACTTATATATATATATATATATATAATGTTCACCCAATTTAAGGCTTAAGAGCCACTTAAGTTAGAGGGTTACTGAATGATGCGTGTGAAATTGATGTAATAGTAGGAAATGAGGATTATCTGGATAGGTAACCATTGACGTTGATTTTCTTCGTAACGGATGGTGTTTTAAAAATATTTTTGAAGTACTTTTAAAATCAGTATTATGGTCTGTTTTGTTTGTATGTTATAATAAAGAATTCAATGTGTTATCCCAACATTCCAGTATAAAGGACGACTTTTAACCAGTAAAACTATCCCTCTAATTATTCATATCAATTCATTTGTGCACCTGAATTTGAGAGTCTGTTAGTTGTGGACTTGCCGTAGAATCGACCGATCTGGCAAACATACGGCATTTCAAATGGCAAATTCAAATAGCTGAGCCATATGTTACTAACGAATAGAGATAAACATATGGGTTAGAATTCTGTCAATAATGTTTTTTTGTTGTTGTTTTCTACCCTTTTAAAACAATGTATCACAAGATTCCTTAAATCTATGTCGTAATCTAATCCATTTGTGGAAAACTAGGATTTCTACTGAAAGACATGTCTATCGTTTGCTATGTTCGTTCAACGATGTTTTTCAACAACCGTATCACTCACAGACAAAAATAGTTCTGTAACATAAGAATCTGCGAATATTTAGCTGAATTTAATCCATTAACACGACCTAACCTGACAGCCTCTTATAATTTGTCATATGAAAGAAAATTTAAAGGAAAAAGTAAAGGCAAACGAATAAAAGCCAACATGAAAGGCAAATTATATAGAAAAACATATAAATGTATATAAAGAAAGAATGGAACACAGACAGAAAAGCGGATAAATAAACAAATAACGGTAGAAAGGAAGAAAGAAACGAACAAAGTAAAAAAGAAAGAAAGAAAGGCGAAGCTACAAAATCAAATTCAAATGAAAAACAATTTAAGAAGAAAAAGGAAAAAGCAGTATTGATAACAAAACAGAAAATAGAAAAAAAGGAAAAGAAAGAACAAAGAAATAATCGAATAGATAAAGAAGGAAAGAAATTGCAAAATAGAGAAAGAAAGAACGAAGGAAAGAGCTGAAAAGAAATGTTTAACAAACTAAGAAACAAAGGAAAGAATAGAAGAATGAAAAAAGGTAAAGAAAGAAAGACGAAAGAAATTATAAAATGAAGAAAGAAGGAAAGAAACAAATGAGAAATGAACAGAAAACAAATGATAGAAAGAAAGAAATTAGAAAAGAGCGAAAAACATATGAAGAAAGAAAGAAAGAAGAAAGAAAGGAAAGAAACTGAAGAAAGGGAAAGTAAAGAAAGATCGACAAAAGCCCGAAAAATGAATAAAGATAAAAAGAAATAAGGAAAGAGCCAAAAAACAAATGTTTAACAAATGAAGAAAGAAAAAAAATTGGAAAAGGGAAAGAGAATGTAAAGAAAGAACGACGAATGAAATTAAAAAATGAAGAAAAAAGAAAGAAAAAACGAAAGAAAGAAGAAAAGAACCGAAAACAAATGTTTAAACAAATAACGAAAGATGAAAGAAATAATTGAAGAAGGAAGAGAAAAAAGAAGATAAAAAGAACGCAAAAGAAAAACAGTTAGCAAAGAAAGAAAGAAAGGAAGAAAAGGAAGAAAGAAAGAAAAAAGAATCAAAGAAAAAAAGAAAGTGTGAAAGAAAGAAAGAAAGAAAGAAAGGAAATGATAATTGTTAAAAATCCAATAAATTATTATTGCGTTCTTAAAAAATCAAATTCATAACAAATTCTCTTGTCTTTTTACATTTTCAATTGTAATTATTTCTGATTGTGTTTCTATTTTTTTTTATTTATTTATTTTTTTTTTTGTTATTTCCATTGAAAAATAGCAATTCAAAAGAAAAGAGAGAAAAAAGCAGTCACGGACGCTATTCATGTAAACTAACTTTGAAAAAGAGGCATGAAGGCATCCTCCTGCTCTTACAAATCTTTACATGGCACGCAGCATATCTCTCTGTTTCTGCGTGGTGATAATTTAGTGTTAATGACTTTATTTTCTTTTCAGTATGGTATGGTATGGGAATATCAAACATCCCGTTGTTCACGCCGATGTCTTCTTTAGTGTTTGTCATTGCACCTGCTAAGTAGGTCATTTGAAAATTAACGATTCGTGTTTCGCCTCAAATTTCATTACCGCCATCTTTTATATTTGGCTTGATGGGCGTGTTTGCTTCTTTTAATTTTATTTTATTCGGTCAGAACACAAGTTTGTAGGGCTTTGAAAGGAACTTCAAGAACAATATTTAGATATTTGGACATCGTTTTATTCAACCACTTTTGAAACAGCTTCATAATTCCATCCTCTCAGAACTTGCTAACGTTTTGCGCGATGAAATTTTGGTAATGGTGATGGTAATTTTTACAGGCTTCCAAAACATTGAAGTTCTCATTTTCTGTCTATATTTCTGAGCTGAAATGTTGTAATTATTTACTCTATTTACATTGATCGGACTGTTATCCTTATCTTTGTTACCATATTTACGACGTTTCGACCGTTGTACGCCCCGGCCTTGTTCAGGCTCTGTCTATATTTCTTAGATGAGATATAATTATTTACACTATTCACATTTCTCGGACTATTTTCCTCATCTTTGTTGCCATATTCACAACACTTGGACACATGGATAAAAGCGTTGGTTGATACAGAATGAATTTCGCTTTCTCCAGGACATTTGTAGCTCCACATTTTTGTAAACAATGCATTTTCATCGACTATGAACGTTCGTTTACAAAATGGTTCGTTTTTGTTACGTTTCAGCATGGAATCACAGACGAAAACGAGGTCCAGTAATTTTAATCTTGAGACACACAATGGTCAAAGCGATTCCGGGTGTTTTCAAATAACTTAGAACTCTCATATGAAATATGTACAGAATCTCTGTGATGTCCCCTGTCGAATGAGCTGGATATAGGCGTTTCAATTTGGCCATCTCAATAACTTCAGGCCTGTTGGAACGTTTCCCCTCTTGCTTTTCAAAATTTTGACTTATAGACCAAGCGAATCACTTAAGAACAATATTCTCAGCTATGGAACCGTTTCCATAAACGGCACATATCATTTTGCAGTTTTTACTGTTTTTTTTTTCTTTCTGAAAATAAAAAGCATCAGTTTTTTTTAAACAATTGACTCCAAGCAAGGCGATAATGGCACTAAGACGCAATTGGGCTACTGAGATTAAAAGAGACTTTAGAAGAAAACACAATTCTAAACAGTAAATAAGGGATAAACCCCTAGTCCTGTTCTAAAGACTGGGAAGGAGTGTGAACCGGACGATATGCGAACTTACCTACTCCTATTATGGAAAAATAACTAAATAGTAAATAAAGTTTCAAACTTTAGGCGGAGATATCGGAAGTATAGAGGAAGTAGAGAATTCATCTTATTTCCCTCCGTTTTCATTTTTAATATAAGAACATTTAAAATCCATAATCCGCACTCGAATCGTACATAAAGACGCATTGAATGCTCACCTTTTAGAATATATACGTTGTCAGATCAAAAACTATAGGAACTGCTACTATGGTAACGTAGCTAAAGTACGCAGAGTGAAGCCATTTAGCAAGGATTGACCTTAAACTGTCACTAATTTATAACGTTCTCATTTACTTCAGATGTTTATAGTAATGCTTGGAACGAAAGCGTGTAGAGTGCAGTCGTCTAACCACACCACAGAAGTTCCATCAGTGACCACGACTTGTGCAGCAGTTTTGGGGCTAAGGACAACATTCCCCGGATCCGACAACCACTATCCCAAATCCCGTTACTTGCGACTTTTTTTTACTCTTTCCAAATATCAAATCCCATTTGAAAGGAACAAGATTTCATTACGTCGAGGAAATCCAAAAGAACGCAACGGGGCAGCTGCTCGATACCCGCCCCCACCCCAGGAATGCTTCCATCTATGGAAACAACGCTGGATAAAGCGTGCCGCTTCAGAAGTGAACTACTTCGAAGGAGATTAAATGACCAATTGATTTGTGTTGCAGTTTTCTTTTTATAGCACCAGTCACGATACTTTTTGATCAAACCTCGTATATAGGTTATAAAATACGAAGGCGATTTTCTATCTGATCGTCCTCAAATGAATATTAATGACCGCTTCTTTCCAAACACTTCTGTCATGCGCAGCTCTATCCAGTTCTTCCTTTCTGAATCCAGTTGATCGATGAGGTTTATAGCTAGTTTACCTCTTGATCTTTTCCCATCATTTGGATTACTTTTCCAGCAATGGTCACTAAACCGTACTTGCCTTGTGTCCGTAATCTTTGCCAGGTTACCATATCGTTCATCATTGGGCAGATGTTGTTTCCAGCTGACATTTAACGCTGCTATCAATAGACGAATGCACGTGCCATCTATTTTTTCTCAGTGATTTGTTAATGTTCAAATGCTTGACACGTATTCGGGAACCGTTTCTACTGTTGACCTAAAGAGCTTCACTTTCAAACGTTTTTCATTTTTGACTTCTAATTGGAACTCATTTTTTTTTACTTCTTCTGAATGAAATAGATTTTTGATAGTCATATCTATTTTTTTAATCATTTCACCCCAAGCAAGGCAACAGAGCCCCTAACACGCAGAGTGTTACCCAGTATGAAAGAATAAAAAAAATATTAAGGAGCGAAAACAATAAAAGAACAGAAGTTAAGAAGATAGAAGATAACGATTGACGTTGTATTTAAATCCTTGAAAATCAAACTAGACTGGAAAACAAGAAGCCGGAAAATAATTCCCCAAGCGAGAATTGCGATAGAGGAAACTGTTATCATACTGTTATATCCAGTATCTTCGACTGTAAAATGATGATTTTGTCATCAATCTAGTATTTCACTTAAATTCATAAAGTCTAGGTACGATAAAGAAAAGTTCATCAGAACAATTACCATGAAAGTATTTATAGAAAAGGCACAAGGAACTTACATTATGGTGGTATTAGTACTGCGCTTAAATTCATAGTCTAGGTACCATATAGGTGAGATCGTTTGGGCACCTCGAAGCGGTGTAATGGTTAGCAAGCTTGTATCGCTAGAACAATTACGACTAAGTAGTAAATTCGATACTCACCGGGTACCCCATACATTCGGCCTTGTGCCACATCTAAGCTATGCTTTGAAAATCAATATAGGTGGGATCGTCAGAACAATTACCATGCCATTGCATTTCTAACATCGATGACCACAGCTATACAAATAGATTTGAAAATCTTTAGATTTTTGGTTAAAAGACGTGAATTCTGCTTTAATTTCATTTGTAATGGTGCCCAGTTTTTTCTGCCATTGAGTCCAATTTCAGAAGAAATAATTTTGCTTGTTTAAGTATCCTGGAATCAGTGTCTTTGATGCTGATTTCAGGGTATCCGCCACCCATTGCTTTTTCGGCTCTGTGAGTAAATTTGATGTTACATAGAAGTTCAGAATTCTTCTTTCTGTTTCTAACAAAAGTTTCCTGTTTCTTAATTCTTTGCTTAACTTTTGGAAGAGATCTTTCGCTATTGTCACATTTTCCGATGCCTGATTTAATACTTTCCAGATAGTTAAATTTCTGTATTTATTTGATTTTGATGGCTCCAATTCGTAGCTCACCCCTTGGCCTGTTCATCTTGCCAACGACCAAACATTCTCTCTTCTTACAGTTAATAGTTAGTCTGACCTTCATTTTGTTACCTTGTCAATAAAATTTTGCAATATTCTTTCTATGTCTGCCAACTGACTCCATTAAAAATAATGCTTTTAGTTATATTATAATGATAATGGTAATATTAGTCGTTTCCCTACAAGGAAACATTTGATATTTATTACTCGGGCAGCTAATACTGCTCATGGTTAAATCTATAAATATTTTCTCTTAAAACAATTTTTCAGGGAAATAGGTTTCTCAAGCCCAGTAGGTGTTATCGTTCTTCGCAATAGTGATGGGTGTTTCCTTCCTAATCTTTTAATAGTTGGGTGGATCGTTAATATCTTGATTGTGTTATTGTTTTCTCTTTGAATTGCATGTGTTATCAATTTTAGTTGTTGCTGTTGGTAGACCTCAATTGATATGGTTTCTGTTATTTGGTACAGTTCTTTGTGAATCTGTAGCGCCAGTCCACGATGTTCAAAGTAGAATGATCTTTACCCAAACCCTCATCCTTTACTCGCTCAAAGCTTTTGATCTTAGGAAGCGATTGTGTACAGCTGCGAGTTTAGATATTTCTGAAGAAGTTTGGCTTCATGAATGATATCTGTATGAAAAGTTTAAAGGCTATTTAAGAACATAACTCGAGTTTTTAGGTTAATGTTTCGGTTTTGTACCAACTCGCGGTGTTAGGCGAAACTACTCCTAGCACAGCTTATTCTATGTTCAATTTCTTTATTTCCTCTACTAAATTTGGCCTTATCTCCTATACTAAATTTGATCTTATCTCTTATACTAAATTTGGCCTTATTTCCTCTACTAAATTTGGCCTTATTTCCTCTACTAAATTTGGCCTTATTTCCTCTACTAAATTTGGCCTTATCTCCTCTACGAAATTTGGCCTTATCTCTTATACTAAATTGAGCCTTATCTCCTATATTAGATTTGGCCTTATCACCTATAGTAAATATGACCATGTTTCCAGTAGAGATGGAAGTTTCTCTCCTCATCTTTTGCTAGCGTGGAATGTCAGGATGTTGATTATGTCATTATTCATTTTTCGAGTTACATGTGTTACCCAATTTAGTTGTTGCTATTGTTGAAAGTCCTCAAGTGATGTGGATTCTGTTATTTAATGCATTTTTTTGTTTGTGATTCTGTAGCGCCAGTCCACGAGGTTCGAGGAAGGATGGCCTACACCGAGGCTTACACTCTTCACTGACTCGAAGCCATTTTTAGCCATTGGTCAGAAAAAAACGGTTGTATACAATAGACAGTTTAGATATTTCCGAACGAGTTTGGCACCATGCAGGCATCCATATGAAATTTTCGATCTGACGAGGCTATTTAAGAACATGACTCGAATTTTTAGATTAATGTTTTGGTTTTGTAGCAACTCGCGGTGTTGGGCGAAACTACTCCTAGCACAGCTTATTCTATGTTTAATTTGCTTTTCTTCAATACTTAATTTATAACTGATCCATACACCGAGGTATTTGAAGTCTTTAGTATTTACTAATTCGGCATCCTGAATTTTAATAGTTTTTATCTCAACATAAATACTAAAAAATCAAATTGCACGATATTGATTTTTAATTTAAGTAAAAGAAAGAAAAATAATTTCTGCTTGTATACTTTTTTTATTTTAAAAATATAAAAGATTGGCTGAAATGCAAAGGCAATTTTGCAATTTTTAAGGAAGTTACTGGGATTTTGTCATAAGAGAGTTGCAAAATCCATGCTGAGTATCTCTCACTCAACAATGATCCATGGTTGGATAAGCATTTGAGGAATTCCAACTTGCGAATGTAGAACGGACGTCTACTCAAACAAGCGTGTCCATTAAATATAGCCTTTAAAGTAAATAAAAAAAAATTATGTCGAATTTTAAATAAAATCTATTAATTAATTATAAATTAATATGTTCCTATTTCAGATACGAAAATAAAAGCAGATATGGGATTCGGAGGATCTGAACAGGAGATGTGCATTTATTAAGTAGAATAATTGAACCTTGTTTGGCGATGTAAGTCTTCTGTAACTGACGGTGGCTGACATACAAGGAGATGCATATTCGAATCCTGCCGGAAGAGCCACTTTCTTTAATAAGACTCTCAAACGCATAACCCGGTAGATGCAAATTCACACTATTTTAAAAAAAATAGGGATGTCTACTCAAACACGTGTATCCACTAAATATAACATTTGAAGTAATAAGACATCTCGATTTATCGAAATTCTATTATCAAAGATCAACGCAGTAAATACACAAAAATAGGAAGGGGCGATTTGTCTTCTCGCCGGACTTATTCAGCTTTTACAATGAGGCTATTCTGTGAGAATTAGCAGTCCTAAGATGATTAATTATTGATGTCTACAATCTGAACAACAAAAGGTATGCACTGGTTATAACATTTACAGTAATAAGAAATAATGTCGAGATATAAATAAATCCATTAATTCATTAAAAATTACTCTGTTTACGTTTTGGATACAAAATAAATCAGATATAAACTTCGAAATGTTCCAACGAGAGATATGCATTTCTTAAATAGAGTAATTGAACTTTCCTTGCCTGTGAAGTGAGCGATCTGAACTCTACTGGACTTAATAGTGGTTTCCCCTAAGTGTAGGATGCAGATTTTAACCCTGCCGCTAGCCACATTTCCTTTATTAACACTCTCGAATGCACAGGCCGGTAGACGTAAATTAACATTATTAAAAAAAAAGGGTCGTGGCTACTCAAACACGTTTGAAGTAATAAGACAAAAAATATTGTATATACAGGACACACCATCTAATTGTGAACAAATTATAATCCATTAACTTCTTAGAAATGACTTTGTTTACGTTTTAAAAAGGATCCAAGCAAGAGATGAGCATTTCTCAAATAGGGTAATTGAATCTTGCTTGGCGTGAAAGTCTTCCACGGCTGAGTGGTCTAAAAGCGCGTAGTGGTTTCCCCCTACGAGGAGGATGTGGGTATATTTGTTGAGAAGAACTTACCGAATAGCAGAATTGAATTAAATAGAATTAAAACCGAGTTTTAAAATCTTTAAATAATATAGCAGGAGAACTAAACCAGATGTGACAACAATATTCAAAGCAAAAACAAATGGTAGATGTATAAATAGGTCAGATAGATTATGGCGAGAAAAAGATATTTAGATATAAAATGGAAGCAATATGAAATCATTTCGGATTAAAAATAATGCTCCATTAATTCCTTAGAAATTACTTTCGGATAGGAAAATAATCAAATAAGTTATCAGATATAAGCTTTGGGGGATCCGAACAAGAGATGTGCATTTCTCGAATAGGGTAACTGCTTAACTGTGAAAATTTCCCGTAGCTAGGGATTCATAAAAACATGCCGGAATTAACATGGTTTCACATAACAGTCAGATGCAGGTTCGAACCCTACCGAAAGACCCATTTTCTTTATTAATACTCTCAAATGCATATGCCGGTAGACATAAATTTACACTGTTAAAAAAAATTCTCTTTAAAGTAATGAGAAATAATGACGGATTATAAATTATAGATTATAAATAAAATCCATTAACTTCTTAGGACAAGTAAGTTTTTAGTTCAATTTCCTTTATTTTTACGCAAAAATACAAACAAAGTATTTTTTAGGTTTAACAGCGACCGCTGATTTTCTGTAGTAGTAGTAGTAGTAGTAGTAGTAGTAGTAGTAGTAGTAGTAGTCGTTTTAGTAGTAATAGAAAAGTATATAACACAAAACTCTAATTTGTAACTATTTACATTGTTCGGACAGTTGTCCTCATCTTTATTGTCATATTCACAACGTTTCGGTTGTTGCATGTTCCGGCCTTCTTCAGGTGATATACTTTGGAATTTCGAACCGAACCCTTTATTTCGTTCACCGAGGTAGATTGTTCTACTTCTATGTGTCATGCCTTTTCTGGATATCTCAGTGTTTGTTAACTCTCTTTTTTATTGAGTCAACTTTCCAAGTTTTTGTTCACCTCTGCTGTGGCCAGGTATTAAACTCACAACTCTTTGGGTCAAGTCACTCGATTACTTCAACTAACGATTTTATCCACTGGGTAATGTGTATATCACCTGAAGAAGGACGGAGAGTACAACAGCCGAAACGTCTTGAATATGACATTAAAGACGAGGACAACAGTCCGAACAATGTAAATAGTGTAAATGATTACAATACCTCATCTCAGAAATAGAGACAGCTCTAATTTGTAGTTGAGAAGCCTCATTTTTTTATTCAGAGAAAATACAGAAGGGATTTCGTCCATAAAAAGTTTTCTTTTCTAAAACCGTCTAACCATTAGAAAAGGAAAGCAGAACAGTACAATTTAATTGTCTATATTCCTGAGATGAGGTATTTTAATTACTTACACAATTTATATTGTTCGGACCGTTGCCCTCAACTTTGTTGCTCTATTCACGACGCTTCGGCCGTTGATTGCTCCGGCCTTCTTCAATTGATTAGAATTTCGAACCGAACCCTTTATTTCGTCCACCAGATTGTTCTAGTTCCACATCGCATGCCTCTTCCTGATATCTCAGTATGTCATTTCCCTTTAACTTAACTCAAGTTTTTGTTCACCTCTCTTGTAGCCAGGTATTGAACTCACACACAACTCTTTGGGTCAATTCACTGAATTACTTCAACCGGCGCTTTTATCCACTGGGTCATGGATCCTTGAGATATATAAACCTAACGTCTAACTAATTTTTTTTTTATTACAATTTTTATTACAATTTTTCTCTAGTACTCTGTATTATTGGTTTCCATATTGTATTCAAGTCTATGCTTAGGAGATTTGTGTGGTCTAGCATATGCGACGATTCCTTAAGTTTTCGTATTTTCCTATGATGTTCTCTGTCTATTATTTCAACCACATGCCACGGGGCGGGGGGTGATCTCTCTTTTACCTCTATATATGGTCAGCTACGCCTGATTTTTATATTTCTCCTCCTATTACGGCTTTATGGTGTCCCTGCTGCCTTATCTTAAGGGAGCTACATGTTTCTCTTTTATATTACTTACCACAGCTGCATGGGATGGCGTACACACTGTCCTTAATCCTGTTTTCCTCTATGGGAGGTCTTACTCGGAAGATTTCGAAATTCCAATCACTTGAAGAAGTCTGAAGCGTACAACGACCGAAACGTCGTGAATATGACAATAAAGATGAAAACAACAATCAGAACAATGTAAATAATGTAAATAGTTACAATACATCACCTCAGAAATATACACAGCTCTAATTTGTAGCACAGAAGCCTGGTTATTTTTTTGTTTTTTCCAGAGTGAGAGGCAGATATTTCGTTCATAAAAAATTTTTCTTGTCTTAAATCGTCTATTTCCGAATATCAGAAAAGGAAAAGAAAGAACGGTAAAATTATTATAACGAATGATTGCTATTCCTTACTCCCACTATACAATTCCACATCCGCACATAGCGACTGTCCTTAATCTTGTGATTTCGCGGCTACTCACTCAGTTGATTCGTGACGTGTCTTCGTGTGTTCATTTAATCAAGTTACTGAATATGAGGGATATGTCCTTTGATCACTTCAGCCATCACTGCGTCTGGTAACATTTCGTTCTGTGATTAGGAAGAAGACGCGCCTGAGATGTTTCTTTTCGTTGTTAGCTGTTTATCAAAATTCTATCAAATTAGTGGCCGCCGATCATTAAATCGGCAATGGATCAGCTGTAGAATGTTTCAAGCCAGAACCATTTGCAAGTGACATTAGATTAATAGGCAAACTAATCGAAACAATAATAAAGAAGAAAACAGAACGCAGATGCCCCAAAGAAAAATTGACTTTTATAAAATGATCGTACAAAAATTGCCCACAATAAAAAGAAAGAAAATAAGCAAAAAAAAAAGAAAAAAATAGAAGCAGAAATGCATAAAAATAATAGTTTTAAACATCACTTTTACAGATGTCTTTAAAATGGTTCAAATTGAATATATTAAGATTAAGAAATAAATAAATAACCAATTTAACACTAATAAATCGATATATAGCTCTATCTTGTAATAAGAGATAAAAGATAGATGGCTCCTAAGGAGATAGCTAGCTAGCTAGCTAGCTAGCTAGATAGATAGATAGATCTAGGTAGTAGCTAGCTCAAGATCGATCTTGCTCTAATAGATAGATAGATATATGTAGACTGAAATAGATAGACAGGTAGATAGATAGATCCTGATTTTATATATATATATATGTGTGTGTGTGTGTGTGTGTGTGTGTATGTGTGCGTGTGTGTGTGTGTGTAATATTTATTTGTTTAAATGTTGTTTGAATTGATACCCATATTTGAATAGATGCACCGTTTTTATTTATCTATTAAACAGCATCCTTATTTATTTACACCTACTGGCGTGACTATTCGAGAAAACTGGTTAGAAAAATAAGCGCCCATCAGCATATTTTTGAAAATTTAAACAAATAAATTAAAAATATGTCGGATTAATAGATTTTTAAAAAATTCATATATATATATATATATATATATATATATATATATATATATATATATATATATATATATATATATATATATATATATGAATTGGGATCAAATACAGATTAAATATGCATCGGAATCCAACCGACAGAATGATGGAATAAAAGACAAATAGCAAATGATTATCAATCTAGCATGTTTCACTTTTATTAAAGCTTCATCAAAGAATGAGATATGGAGAAAAAGAAGACATTTTGGCACTTTTATTTTTTGTGCGGTTTCATTTTCATTGGTTAATCAGGTTTTACATGCATTTCACTTGTTAAACGAAGGTTAGTATAATTGATGGCCTTCCAGATTCAAAGGTCTCGTCGTCTCTCCTTGAATTCGGAACATCATGAATTATATTAACTATTTTTTAACAAGACAAATGTACGTGAAACCTGATTAACCAATGAAAATCAAACAACACACAAAAAATATCAGAATTTCTTTTTTCTTCTTTTTCTATATATCTCAGTGTCTGATGTTAGATCTATATATGTTTCCTATTTACTCTTTATCATATCTAATCCTATATGTGGATATATATATATATATATATATATATATATATATATATATATATATATATAGAGAGAGAGAGAGAGAGAGAGAGAGAGAGAGAGAGAGAGAGCGAGAGAGGGGGGAGAGAAAGAGTGAGAGAGACGTATGTTTGGGAGTACTTCCGGATTTCGAAGAATTGCCAAAAAATTGAAGGTTGCACATCTTTTTCAAAAATAATTTACTCGCTCACTTCCGGACAGAAGAACTTTCGTTTGATCAGATATTCAATAATAATAATAATAATAATAGTAACGAAATTGAGCCAGTACTGCATGAAGTTTCTTAAAAATGATAACACTTTTTGCCATAATCTACCTTGGTAGCTAATGGTAATGGTAATCCTGGTGGAAGTAAAAGATTAGGTAACGCTATCTGAAAAAAATATGATCGCCATGTACTAATCTGTTAAATAGTTTCACCATCTTGGTTTAATAGGAGGTCATTAAATAAAGGTATGGAATGTACTGGTTATTAAAATCCAGAGGTTGGCATTCAAATCTTGGAAAATATATATGTATAAAACTCACTGATAAGACCCGCCAGGCCGCTTACATTTATTGCATTTGTATTCCATTAGTAAGGACTAAGTTTCACTCGAACAGCTTCTCTACCTTGTGGAACTTAACTTCTAAGAAGATGTTTTCACCAGCACTACTATTGTAACTTACCTACATATTCTTATGAACTACGACTCACTTACTGCTCACACAAAACACTTCTTCCGTAACCCACAAACTTGAGTGACTCTTGAGCCTTGTATAGGGTAAATATCAGTAATATATATATATATTTTTTTCTCTTCCTTTTGTCACGTGGTGTTGTCTTGGTTGTTGTCTATATATACGCCGTTTTACTGTTGCCTCTTTAGCCAGCCGACCCTGACGATCTGCCTAAGTGAAACCTTGGTAGGTTTGTCTGGCTCATTAGGTTTGACTAGGTTTGCTCTACGTTTGTATTGAGCTCTTTAGTTAGTTGTTTACTCGTATCGGGGTTTTTTCTTTGGGCCTTGAACCTGTATCTGTGCGATTATTTTCGACAGACTTCCATGTTCCTGGCTCTTTCTTTTTTAAAAACCTGTTTTCCCTTCGTGATTGATTTGGCTATTGTTAAATCAAGAGTTCGAAGGTTTTTCGACACGAGTATAGTTACCTATATATATATATATATATATATATATATATATATATATATATATATATATATATATATTAATTCAATTTAAAAAACAGACAACCTTAAGGGTCCATTGATTATAATTAATTTCTCTAGGTATGTGGCTTTTACTTGGTTCATTAGGTAAATTTTTAAAAATTTTTTCACCCTTGAAAGTCTGATCTGATGATATTGAGTTTTCTGGATTACATCCTCCTTTTCATATAGATTACCATACTTTTCATTACCTACCTACCTACCTACATATATATATATATATATATATATATATATATATATATATATATATATAGAGAGAGAGAGAGAGAGAGAGAGAGAGAATAAATTATATATATATATATATATATATATATATATATATATATAGAGGGAGAGAGAGAGAGAGAGAGAATAAATTATATATATATATATATATATATATATATATATATATATATATAGGGAGAGAGAAAGAATTAAAAGAATTAATATAAAAGTTTGTCTCTTAGTTGACTGGTGTTACCTTCAGCGTCCCGACTGCAGAGATTCGAAGGCGTTCCTGTCCGTCCACTCTTTAGAGGGTAAATTGCTGATATCCCCTGAAGAGTGGACGGACAGGTCCACCTGTAAAACTCTGGAGTCGGAAGGATCAATCAGCTAAGTGACAAAATGTTACTCCCATTAATTCTATTAATTCTCTATATTTGATATCGAGCAATTTATTGCAAAGACTGCAGGACTTAAATGTCTTTTCTCTCAATATCCTTTTAACTGACAGCATTTTTGGCTTCATACTATCCTTGACATCTCTCTCTCTCTCTCTCTCTCTCTCTCTCTCTCTCTATATATATATATATATATATATATATATATATATATATATATATATATATATATATATATATATGTGTGTGTGTGTGTATGTGTGTGTAGGATTGCAGCAGAAATACCTCCAACATAATGGTAAGACATTACATCATGCTAATGTCTTACACTTATGTGGCGGGTATTTCTGAGGGGTATATCTGCAGTACCCTGTATATACTATATGGTAAAACAGTACATTAATTTTACTACCGTCTGCCATGTTTCAATATAAGCAAAATATGTTTTGAAATACAGGGTCATGTCCTAAGCACTCAACCAATCAAAAGCAAAATTTGTAGACTCAGACACAGAATTTATGTAAGGTATATAAAATGTATACAAAAACAGTGCAAATATAAAATATAGGGAAAAAAATCATAAATTTTCCCCATTTTTCATGTTTGTTCTGTTTTTGTATATATTTTATATACCTTACACTGAATCCTGTGCCTGTCCACAAATTTTACATTGAATCCTGTGAGTTCACAAATTTTGCTTATATATATATATATATATATAAAGACATTTATATATTATGTTTAACGTTCTTTTTATAGATACAAGTATTTAAGCAAATGCTCTGTTTTATAATAAACAGTATTAAATAACATTTACCGGCCTGAATGTCCGAGAAATTTTCATAGAAAATTTTCGCTCTCCGACAGGAATCGAACCTGTATCCTATACGGAACCATCATTTCGCGTGATGTGCCTTAACCTTTCGGCCACAGAGCAGCGTCTGGTTAGCAATGTCGATTTTACTATCTTTAAACTTAAATCTTCCATGAATCATAAGTTTAAAGATAGTAAAATCGACCTTGCTAACCAGACGCTGCTCTGTGGCCGAAAGGTTAAGGCACATCACGCGAAATGATGGTTCCGTATAGGATACAGGTTCGATTCCTGTCGGAAAGCGAACATTTTCTATGAAAATTTCTCGGACATTCAGGCCGGTAAATGTTATTTAATACTGTTTATTATAAAACAGAGCATTTGCTTAAATACTTGTATCTATAAAAAGAACGTTAAACATAATATATAAATGTCTTTAAATAAATTGTCGGACTATGTCCAATTCTAATATATATATATATATATTTCTGATATGAGGTATTGTAATTATTTATATTATTTACATTGTTCGGGTTGTTGTCCTCATCTTTATTGTCATATCTACGACGTTTCGGCCGTTGTATGATTCGGCCTTCTTCAGGTGACTGGAAAGTTCTGAATTCAGTTCGAAATTCCAATGACCTGAAGAAGGCCGGAGCGTACAACGGCCGAAACGTCGTGAATATGACAAGAAAAATTAGAACAACAGTCCGAACAATGTAAATAATATCGGTCGGGTTTCGGTCCTGGCTTGAGGCATTCGAATGTCTAGTCGCACTGAGGAGCTGTGATACAGCGAAACAGTACTGTCTGCGAATGACACAATATATATATATATAGTCACATTATTAGTGTATCATAAATTTTGCTGTACACATTAAAGAAGATAATATCTATTTGAAAGCTGCCCGAATCGATACCCGACCATTACTTAGAATCGATCTCAGAATGACGGCACTGGGAATAAGCCCAGAACTGTTTTTCCTTGTAAATAGGGCCAGTGATATGTAACCAAATAGACCAGCTGAATAGCCTGAATTTTACAACTGTATGAATCTATTGACTCACAGAATTGTGTATTGTCAAATCCAGGTCAGTAAAGAGCTAAATCGGTAACATTCTGAGAAAAAAAAATACACAGCTATTGATCGGTAGCAGTCTCGTCGATATTTGTGAACACATTGTCTGTTGATCGATAGAATGAATGACCACTACATTTGGTTAGTTATTTTTTATTGTAGTCGTATTGCAGGCAATTATGTAATGTTTTGCCAATCATTGATTTTTGTCATAGCAAGTCAGGCTGATGAGATACGCAATATAGGAAAAGACACAGCAAAGCGGTTTCGATCTAAAGAGTCGCTGTATGCTTACATAGAATTCATTGTTTCTTTTGCTTGTGAACATATATTAGATCGGTTCGCCTATCGCCCAGCTTAGACTCCTCCCCAGTGTTTTGAAAAGGAGTAGAGGTTTCCTGATTGAGTTTCCGGCTCCTTCTAAAGTTTTCTCGTTATTTTTCACTCTCAGTAGCCCCTTGCGTCTTAGTGTGAACTAATTAAAATAATTACTCGGAAAACCACAGTGCGTTTATTTTGCTAATTTTTTTCCAGCCTTGACCCAGTAGAAGGCATTATTTATAATTAAGTAACCTAAGTCTATTTTTAAAGGAGATTGGAGCACTTCAGCGTAGTTTAATGGTTAGCAAACTTGTCTCACTGTAGCAATTAAGCCCGGCTAGTGAGTTCGATCCTAATTGGTGGGCCCGTACTTCCGGGCTTGTCCCTTATCAAAGCTACTGCTAGAAAATCACCCTACTTTTAACCGTTGGTGGGTATTTTTTCTTTTTACAATGGTGTTCTCTCAGTACAAGGCCAACGAGCCACTCCAGCTAGAGGGTTACAGAGTAAGAGGCACAGTTTATACGGATATGTGTGGAAGATAACGGTTAATCCTAGAATTGAAAAGGTTAAGATTGTAGTAATCGGAGAAGAGAGTCGGTTTCCGAAAGCAACGTTTCGTGGAAAGAAGCTGCTCGAGTGGAATTTACATCTTCCCAACGGAATACGAAGGGAATGCGGGTGGTTCGCTACAATGTGCGTGGCATGGTGGGTCTTAGTCGTAAAGGTTAGAACCGGTGGAACTAAGGAATGTAGTTTGTCTGAAGACTTTCCATGGAAATAGCGATAGACCAGCACTCTTGTGACATTTTGCCTGAGAGAAAGGGGTAGTAGGTTGGAAAAAGAAAACACTAAAAGTTGTTGGGATGAACGGTCTAAGCTTAGGTGGAAATTTTTGTGAAGAGGTCATAGTATAATTAGTAACATGCAAAATACTATTTTCCTTACTACTATTTTACCCAAATTCACCTTATTTTTAAGGAATACATTTAACATTTAATTCGAATATATATATATATATAACACTTTGAACTTGTGTATTTGTCGGTCAGGGTTTTTTTATTTTCATAGAACTTATATTGTTAAAATAATAGCATTTGATCTAAAAAATTGTTATAGATTAAAGAAAATACATTTTAAAATTATTTTTAAATATATATTCCCATTTTTTATTTCGTTGTAACAGAAAAAGTCGTTAGAAACAATGTAAAGAAAAGAACTGGTCTGTTATGTCTTATAAATCCTCCTATATAGAAGTGAATGCTGAACAATCTCTTCACAGATAAGCAGGGACGGACGAAAACAATGCATAACCTGCTTAACGAACTTGTGTAAATGGTTGGCAGATCAGCGATTCAAAGAAATAATAAAAAGACAAAACTTAATGAACAGAAAATTATGAAGAGCTATGGTCGCATAGAAGTTGGTGACACTTTTTAATTTTTTTATGTTTTGCGGAAAACAAAACAAAATAGATTGCCATAATTGTAATCTTTCTTTATATTTTATATACATTGTACAGTATTTACATTAGTCGGACTATTGTCCTCATCTTTGTCGCCATATTTGTCACAACGTTTCGGCCGTTGTACGCTCCGGCTTTCTTCAGGTGGTTGGAATTTCGAACCGAACCCTTTATTTCGATCACTGGGGTAGACTGTTCTAGTTCCACGAGCCATGTTTGATGGATGTCAGTTATCAGTTATCTCCTGCTAATTTTCCCTCTGAAAGTTCTCCACTGCCTGAACCGGGTATTGAACTCACACTCTTTGGGACTGTCACTGGATCTAACCAACGTCTTTATCCACTGTACCATGTGTCCTTGAGGACATCTGGGCATGAATTTCTGAGTATTATAAACCTATTTTTTCAGCAACCATTTTTTTTATATACATTGTTCAGTTTTAGAATCTTCTTTAGAGGATCGCCAGTTTCTACGACCGCACCGAGTGGCACAAATGCTAGGCACGCCTATGTTTTTAACCTATAATCCTATTATTTCCAGAAACACGTCTTATTCTATGGGTCGTGTCCCTTCACGACGTTGACGATCATGGCTCTCCACAATTTCATGTTCTTGGCAGTTCTTCTTCTTATTTTTTTTATTTCTCCTAGACTTAGTTCTGCCAAGCTCTCTAGGTAGGTTATGTATTACTTCCCTCTGTCCATCTTGCCTTCAAACTGTCTTGTGATTATCAAATTTTCCAACTCTCCTTGCCTAATTATGTTACCTAGAAATCTCACTAGTCTCTTCCTGATTTTAAGTATGTGTCCTTTTTCTTTCCGTTTTCTCTAAAACTTCATCGTTGCTCACGTGTTCCGTTCATAGTACCCTCAGTATCTCTCTGGGGAACCACAATTGTGTTGCTTCACGCCTGTTATTCATCTGTGAGGATTCACTGCTGTATAAGAAAACTGATATTACGTTACAGTTCAGTACTATTTTCTTTGTTTCTAACGAAGACTTTCTACACACCCTTGTCCTACGCTCCTTTCTATTATTGTATGCTTGAGCAGATTACTGATCCAAAATTGGATCCAATAAGGAATTGGAAGAAAATATAGAATTATGCAGAGAAAAAATCAGATGTTGTCTCCAGACGTATACAATCCAGGTTTATTGTTGAGCTCACCAAACCTAATGGTATTTTTTTTTAAATTGTTAGAAGACTATCGATATCATATTCTCAGATGAATTTTCAAATGTTAAAATTATCCTAACATTCAGGACGTAGGTGATCATGGCTCTCCACAATTTCTTGTCCTTTGCAGCTCTTAATAAATTTTATCTTTTTGTTATCTCCACTAAAACTTTTTCTGACATCCATTTATACAAACTCGCTAAGTAGGTTATGCGTTGTTATCCCCTGTCTTTCTTGCATTCAGTCTGTCCTGTGAGTATCAAATTTTTCAAGCCCTTTTTCCCTATTATGTACCCTAGAAATTTCCATGTTTTGACCGAGTTTGGAAAAAAAACACTCCGTAACTCTAGATACATGCATAAAAAATAAAAATAAAGATGTTCCTTGATAATGGCTAAAAGAATAGCCGAAAACGTTCGGACAAACAAAACATTTGAAGAAATTCCACATTTTTTTACAATTTTTACTTAATCGCAGTACGTTGTCAGTTGTCTTTACTGAAACTTGTATAAAAGAGGGATTGCTGATCGCATACAAAATTACATATATATATATATATATATATATATATATATATATATATATATATATACAATGAATATATATGTGTTCATGTGTGTGTCTGTGTGTTTATCTATTGAAAACGGCCGAAAAGAAAAAAGATAATTAATCTTTTATCGACTTATTCCAGCATTCTAACATTTTTCCGTTTTTCACGGATTAAAGAATAAAAAATTGTCTATAGTTGCTATTATTCCGAGCGCTTTCGGCTAATCCCATAGCCATTATCAAGGATGTTGTTTTTGGTGAGTTTCACGCGTTAACTTCTACATCGTAGTTTAGCTGTGTAAGATCTGCATCTCAGTGTAAGGTCTTTTCGGCGGTCACGTGTTAGGCGCGACTGGTTGACCTGGGCATCACTCCTTGTTTTAGAAAACCTTTAACACGCTGTCTCCACTACTATGTAGAAGACAACACACGAAAATCGCCATACCAAAACAACATCCTTGATAATATCTATATTAAACTTTAAACACACTCTATATAACGTTTTAAACCCATGCAATTGTCAGCCTGCAATTATCAATTATGGAATACAAGAGATCGATTCCTGTTCGATGAATAAGAAAATGGTTTTATTTTGTTCCTCTATGATCCGTTATTCAATTGATACTATTAGAAAAGAATAAAGATAAAGTGATCCAGCTTGATAGTAAAACCCACCCCCAAATCCCTCACTTTACAGCTACGTAATTTATCAATAATAATAATAATAATAATAATAATGTCACCATAGACCCAATTTTAATGCTTGCAGAAATATTTCTTTCTATTAGGTTGGTGCAAAAATAATGTCGTTTTTTGACGTTCAACTTCATGTGAGAAAACGACATTATTTTTGCACCAACCTAATAACTTATAAAATGACAAATTTTGTCCCCGAAAAGCATACAAAACAAACATAACAATACATTTCACCATTTGTAAATTATTATTAGCCCAATAATGTATAGTTTAGTAATGTAAAAAAAAGTGTAAGGTTTTACGAAGGGTTAGATATTCTTTTAAAAAAATACAAAATAAAAAGATTAAAATAAAAATATTTCACATATGTACGCCGATGTTCCTTTTAATTTTGTTTGGTAAGTGGATAAAAAATAAAAGCAAAACCGCCAATATATTTTAATAACAAATAACCCATGAGCAAAGTTTCGCTGTCCTGAAGATCTAATGAAAGGGCCGCTGTCAAAAAATCAACGAGATTTCACTGTGCGTCAGCACTCTTTGAACGCTCAAATCCGATATTTTTTCGGACCAGATTCACTCGGGGGATGCCGTACATAAAAAAGACGTCATCAGTCAATGGGTTGTTCTGGATTTGATTTCCCGATTTTCGTCCGTACGTCTGACGCAGATTCGGTCCGAAGCTGGGTACCTTTACGGTGTTTTTAAAAGGTTCTTCGGCCAGTCGGCCCGTGATCGGGTTGGAAACCTGCTTGTGGCCTGCGTCATCATGGTAAACCTTCAGGTCGTGTGATAGGCCCTCGTTAACCGAAATACGCCAAGCAGTCCATTGATGAAGAGCTTCTTCGTTCGTTGAAAATGAACGAGACGGTGGTAAAGGTCTGGATTGTTCACCCTAAAAAGAAAACAAAAGGAATTAATAAACTAATTATTTTGGAAGAGTAATTTAGAGAAAAATAAAAGAAATAAACATGCGAAGGGTACAGAAAATTTTCGTCCCGATTCACTTCCATAATCTGAACAAATGATTAAGCATCATGTTATATATATATATATATATATATATATATATATATATATATATATATATATATATATATATATATAGGTAAAAAGTCCGTGGTAAGTAATCCAAGTAGATTCTATTAATATAAAATGTCATAAATCACAGAAGTGAGCTCAATATAATTTTATTATAGAGCATATAAGTGAATTACAATTAATGAGATTCAAACGATTTACCTCATACAGATAATCATTTCGTCCAAGGGAAAGTATTTTTTCCCTGGACTGTTTATTGGCATATATATATATATATATATATATATATATATATTTATATATATTATATATATATATATATATATATATATATATATATTTATATATATTATATATATATATATGTCAAGTAATGCGTTTTTATTTATTAATCCGACAGATTTTATCAATTAAACGTTATTTTTAGTGTAAACCCATATATTTTCCTTTATTTATTAAACTGTATATCTATTTATTTTCGTCTACAGGTCTGAATATTCGTGATATCTTATTAATGCAAAATATGCGCTCTCTAACGGGATTCGAACCTGCGTGCTTTAAACGACTCATCTACGAAGATTTTTTCCCCCATCAAGCAAGCTTAAATCGTGATTTTAAGCGAAATCCTTCTCGTCAGACTCTCGAAATTATCATATCTGACTCAGTTTCGTATCCAATTTCGTAAAGCAATTTGCGTATACATACATACATATATATATATATATATATATATATATATATATATATATATATATATATATATATATATATATATATATATATAATGATCGATAAATAGATAGATACTAAAAATAAATATACATTCTTCTGGTATTTATTCAAAGATGTTCACATATATTTGATCATGTCTTACACTTTTAATTCTTTTCTTTTCTTATTTATTGTTTTGTTAATTCTCATTAAAATAATATTTGATGAGAAACCGTTTACTCCGACATCCAGTGTAATATATATATATATATATATATATATATATATATATATATATATATATATATATATATATGTGTGTGTGTGTGTGTGTGTGTGTGTGTGTATTTCTATGTGTGTACCTCCTTGTCGCTCCGTGTCGTGGCGGTGGGGGGGGGTCTTGCGTGGTCAAGTGATTCTGAGAACGATGTCGTCGGGAGTTCTAAACACCTGGTAGAGCCTCCCTTGACGTCAGAGTCGAAGACGGGGACCCAGATTAAGCGCAACAAACTCCAAAGACTCCAACGTTGGAACAACCGGATGATGATGACAACAGATCTCAACAGTGGTTGAACCAGAAGACGAAGAGGGCTACACATGACGGACAGTATACAGAAGGCGCCACTCGAAATTATAACAGATTCAGCGGCAGTCAGTTACAGTCTCTGGATTCTGCCCATCTAAATCGATATGTACCGCAGATGAACGACATGAACCAAGTGAGGTCCACTTTAAACAAATCCACGCTACTCTGATTTTCTTTTACCTTCGACCAAATTCTGCAAAGCTATACGGTGATAGATAATGGATGACGAGAGCAGGTTTTGGTAAATCTGGAAGCTTCTAGCCTTGAACCTGCACGTTGGCGGGGAATGTAGTGATTCACACCATCATCATAAAGGAACCGATCAGCAAAGATGAAATTAAATTCTTGGGTACGATTTAAAGTCGACGATACCATTCGATACAACTGAGAAGTAGATATACTTAGGTGAAACTAACTTCATTAAACCGGATCGCTTTTAAATGTACTCTCGTATCGGCGTACATTTGTTAAAGAATGCCTACAGTAGAGTAAAATACGCATAACAAGGTATCATATTTCGTCAGAATAATGCTACAGGGCATATCATTCGGTAACCGGAAAAAAAAGAACGCTACATCAGTATCCAGTGAAAATGATACGGTTTTCACCTGGTATCACTGTAACAATTTTTTTCCCGGTCACAGAAGCGGATATTGTACAGACTAGTTATCCTTTATTTTGTTTGTTTACAGAATTCTGTTAATGAAAAAAAAAAAAAAGAAAAAAAGAAGAAGAAATGAATTCCCAGAAAAACTGCAAAATGAAGTCTGAGCTTAGAATTTTGCTGATAAAGATATTTATGCTTTTTTGCTGAGGAATAAAAATAGGTTGTTAGTTGGCTGATATTCTTTAGCTGTATATCAGCATGTGCTATTTAATGCCGAAATCTAAATATTTTGAACAATTTTATATCTTCAACTATAGATAATATATATTGCTGGTCAATTTGCTATAAAATGTGTTGTTGGTCATTTTATTTTTTTAACATATAAACACATTGTTGGTATTTTACAATAAAAATGTAATTTGATGTTTTCATAGTGTATTGTTTTTGTTTGGAGGTTCAACATTTGTTCATAGATGGGATCGTAACAGGTGCTACCACCCGGGGTCAGGGTGGTCCTGGGAACAACAGCAATTAAGATGTGGTTCCATGCTCCTCAAAACTTTCCAATCAGAGGCCTTATAAATAGAAAGAGGAGAAAAACTAAATATGTTGTCCAATGGAATTGATTTTTGCAAATCTGCTTGAGCTTTACTTAATAAACTGAACGGCTTTTTATTTTTTCGATAATTTGGATATATTTGCCTCTTTACTTTACTGAAATAGCTTTTGTTCGTTTCTTGATTGCAATTCAGGTTGAATGACATGCATTTGCTCTGCATAATAATGTTCGTTAGAATTACATGGATTTTGATGAGGTTCTTTAATTACAAATAACGATATAATAGCTGACCACATACAATCGAATATGCAAATCCCTGTTACAGATTCCTGCTCAGGCACATTTATGCTTGTTCAGCACCTACAGACACAACCTTTGGTTGATATTGCAACTATACTGAGCGGACCTTAGTTACAGTTTCTGGGAGATAACGAATTATCTGGCGTGATCAAGTCCGAACAAGGCCAGTACGCACAAACACTCTAAGTTAAAATGCTGATCCCTCTTACTGTTGTGACCTCCTGATCCAGTTTTCCTCGCTACTGCTCTCTCCTTTTTAAACTTATTCGCCATTTTCGCCAAGATGGAAGCCAGAGTATGAATATTGGTACCATTACTGAAGGCCTGAATAATCTTTTTTCCTTTCATCATTGCTCAGTTGGGAAGATATAGTGGTGCTGATAAAAACGATTTAACCTGTTCTCGTTCTAGCTGAATAACTCAAAGGGTTTTTCACTAATTTTTACGACAAATGGTGTCAAGATGTCTAAACGCCGTATCTGAAAACCTGGAAAAAAGAAACTCAATTAGTTTAATGTTTTTTTAGATTTGAAACATTTTGTAGGATGGACAATTATCCCATGCTGTTACACGATTTGGACAATTTTTTCTGTTACACCCGGTGTATGGTGGACTCTCCCGTCGTATTCGACGTATGAGGGTCAGTCAGGAACCGACAGCCCAGACACCAGCACATTTGATTATAGCGGTGAAGGCATTGTGCAGAGCCAACCAGACTTTTTGAAGGGCCGAATACAGAGACCTGGTGCACTATGAGCCACACAGTTTTGAATTCAGTGTTGTCCTTCTCTTAGACCAGTTGCCATCCCAATCTGTCCTGCTATTAACCCATAGATTCATTCGGGAAAGGTATTAGCACGTAAGTGGAATTTGAACTCGGCTCTCCGATTCCTCAATCTGAGTCGCTATCCACTACTCTACCGTGCCCCCTTATATACCTGTAACTATATTACTAACCTTATATAAGGTCAATCATTTTTTTTCGGTGAGTGATAAATAGATAGATAGGAAATACCGAACGAGTGGAAGAGTTTAAAAAAGAAAACACGGACAAAAATATTATAAAACGAATACAATAGAATGGAAGAAGAAGAAGAAGAAGAAGAAGAAGAAGAAGAAGAAGAAGAAGAAGAAGAAGAAGAAAGCAAACATTACGAATTCTGAATATTCTATTGGTTTGTTGTGATATTCATTTGAAGGAGGGAACTAAAAGCATGTTGACAACAGATGTTTGTCACACCTGCGTTTAACGTGTGTTCGCTTATGTACATATTCGCCTTTTCATACACAAATTTCGTCAATAAGAATAGTAAAAGCATGATTCCTATTGCTGACTCATAGGTCTGTCTAGATCAGTGACTGCCAAAGTGGGCGATACCGACCCCCTGGGGACGGTAGACAGATCCAATGAGGGCTGTTAGAAAAAAATGTGGGTAACCAGATGGTGGTAGTGACACATCTGAAGCATAACATACACTAGACACACATTTTACCTAAGTATATCTTGTCTTCACTTGACAGTGTGTCCCATTTATATAACAATCATTATAGGAAATATTAAGATACTCATTTGACATGCAATACGAGCTTGACTATACATTGGAGGGAGGTTAAAGTTGTGTCTATATGGAGGGCGTTTTGGTTGTGTTTTTGTACGCAAGCAGGTGGGAACCCCAAAATCTGGGGACCACAGTGGTCTAGAGTAATTTATACTGAGAAATAAAAAAAAATCAACTGACACACATAATCCTTCTGTTAAATTAAATCAACAAGGTCTGCCTGTTCAATCTTTTTTGTACTTTTCCAATTCCTCAGCTCCCACATTATGTAAAAAAAGTTTCTTTATGAATTCTCACTTAAATCAGTTCTTACATTGGTCACACATCGTCGGTTGACTTATTATCGATTATTATTCATTTTTTGGTATGAGATAAAATTGTCAATATGTTCAATTATAACTAGTAAATTATGTAGTAGCTAAATTATGGAATAGCGATTTTGTCTTTGCATTTTGCTATTGATTTAAGATTTAGATTTATATCTGGTTCAATTGTTTACGAAACTTAGGTTATTTATGTGTTGTGTTGTACTCCCGTTTAGAACATGAATTCATGAAAATGGTCGAGTGAAAGGCTCTAATTATAATCGATCCTTCTTGGCATTCGACTTCAGTTACTTTCTCATCAACTTTCTTTCCTTTCCTATCTGCAAATATTTTCCAGATAACTGTTCTGTTAAGCCTTTTTTTCTTAGTGACTCGACTACACTAAAATTGGCAATTAGGTTTCACTATTGAACTAAATCCAACTGCCACTTCTATACAAGCAGTTTCTTTTCACGCACTTCTCACCTGTAGAACTAACAATGTTTTGCTTCCCTGCCACCTACAATCTTCAAAAATGTAAATGCAACGTCAATCGCCATCTTCTGCCTTCCTGAAACCTGTTCCTTTATTGTCCTTTCTCTTCACTAAAGTCTTCTCATTCTCTTATACTCGTAGTAACTTCTTGCGCCTTAGTGGTTTTATCACCTTGCGTGGGGCGAAAAGCTTGAAAGGAAAACCGAAACAGAAGATCAAAGTTTATTTTAAACAACCTGTTCGTACTAGACATTGGGTCATAACCTTCAAAGGCTTTACGGCCATATCACATTGAAACACCGGTTCTCTTTCAGTCAGATTCGTTAAGTGACGTCGAGTCTGGTTTTGACCTAGATGGATGACCGCTTGGAAATACCAGGTGGTCTAAACCTGGATGTGCGGGTGGTGTAACAGATAACGGCCCAAAATTGAAAATCGGAGAGCCGAGTTCCAATTCTAATTTGACACGTTATATTCACTTAAACGCAAATAGCCTTGTCGAAGGTAATGAACCATCTCTCTTCCTCCCAGTTATGAGTTAATTAGTAGGACAGTATCTGCAAATTATTATTATCTAAAATATTTTCTGGCTTTAGATAAACTACAAAAGGTTGATAAACCGTAAAAACGAATCAATAAATAATGACCTTCAAAATGTAAATTATTTCTTTTATTTGTTTCATATGACTTTTATTATGGAATGAATTCCTACGAAAGACATATGGTCGCTTGTTTTGTAATGGTGGCTATAGTTTGATTCAATCAGTCATCTAGGCATTCGTCTGTTTATCTGTCTATCTAGTTTTGTCATGAAACGTGGTCTCAGTAGAGACTCTGTGTTCGAGTGTTAGCAAGTAAATATGT
Organism: Acanthosepion esculentum; assembly: GCA_964036315.1. Classification (NCBI taxonomy): domain Eukaryota; kingdom Metazoa; phylum Mollusca; class Cephalopoda; order Sepiida; family Sepiidae; genus Acanthosepion; species Acanthosepion esculentum. The sequence continues at coordinate 95,457,998 of OZ038483.1, read as the reverse complement.
AAAACCTGTTTGGGATATTGAATTACCTTCCATCGTCTGTCACTGTGAAACCTTTGTCAATAATCGGATCCGACGCATATATTTTTAGCGCAGAGCAACATTTCTTTCAGTAGACAATTTTTCGGTCAATATTGAATTTAGACTTTAGTGTATTTTTGGGTGCTACCATGGAACCTCATTGTGGAACTTAATTTAACACTATTTAAAACAAATTCATCGTTCTGACTGAACTAAGCTCGCACCTGTTTTGCTGGTTGCACAGTATGGCTTCCTATGTACGCTATGAACATTTAAGAGTCTTAATTAGCTTTTATCGATAAACGAGCGATTTCTATTCTCAGAAGAAAATCTTGAGATGAAAAAGTTATTAATCTATACATCCAATCGATTGGTCGATTTTTTTGATTATTTAACGACAAATCAACTACTTATGAGTCATTTAATGTCGAAATTTAATTTTCTTCAAAGCTTTGAAGTAATAAAACTATAATATACGTTATTCTGCTTTCACAATTGAATATATGGTAGATGGTACTCAGCTTTTATGCGTATACATGTTTGCTTGGACAGAATTACTAGACGCGGTGATGTGTGTGTTTTATGATGTTGAAGTTATATTTTCGAATATAGTTTGATTTTTTTAAAAGAAATTCTAGGATATTATATGGATTAATGTCATAAAAGAGTTCTTTCATGTAAGTTCTTTGATTTTATTTGGCGGCATGTCAAACACTAGGGGTTATTTAATGCCAAAATCTAAATACATAATTCTATTATAAAATCTATCTTTATATTATTTATAGTGTTGTATTGACTGTCATTTTGCTATAAAAATGTATTTTTGGTCATTTTATTAAAAATACTCTATTCATTTTTGTTTGGGGGGGGTACTATTTGCCCATAGCTGGGACCCTAACAGGTGCTACCTGGGAACAACAACAATTAAGTGATTGTTCCATGCTCCTCAAAACATCCAAACTCCAGCTCAGAGCACTTTGCTGCTGGATATAACACGGATGGAGATGTCGATATCAATCAGTCTTTGATACATTTTCAGCAAAGTTTCGCGGATTTCGATGCGAAACAGTTTCCGACAAACTCTTGCATCTTCTCTTCATTGCATAAAATTTCCCATAATTAAAATTGTTTTTGCAGTCATGGAAAAAAAAGCCATGATCAGTTGATGCAAGATTATGCGAATATGGCGGGTGAGAAAGAACAGACCAACCGAGTTCCAAAATTGTTTCCTCTGTTATTCTTGCTGTTTGCGGTTATCAATTATTAAGGGGTGAGAATAACATTTTTATTTTAATCCACGGTGTACGCTGCCACTTCCGGACAAAAACTAAGATAAGATAGTGTAGTCCAAATTTATTAACTGTCATGTATAATTAGTAGCTAGGAGGAGACATTCACTAGAACTGCTTTTCAAAAATGCAAATTACAGATAACTCAACTTATTTATAAGCCTAACATTCGTCCGTGCTTTGAATATTGCAGCCACATATAGTATGGTGCTCCTGCTATATAATTAGAGATTACTGATAAAATCCAAAGAAGAATCCGCAATATTATTGGTCCTGACCTGGTATCTCGGCTTCAGTCACTTCCTACCTCCGTAATGTAGCTTTCCTCTGTCTTTTCTATAATTACTTTCATGGTAATTGTTCTGATGAACTTTCCTCTTTGCTACGTAGAATTTATGAATTTAAACGCAGTACGAGATTGGCGACAAGGTTTCATCAATTTATATTTGATTTGGCTAGATCTAATCGTAAGTTCTATACTAACAGTCTCTTTACTGGCACTTCTTGCTTGTGGAACTCTCTTCCGGTTTCTTGATTTCCAGCAAACTTTGATTTTCAAAAAGTTTAAATGCAATGTCAATCGTTATCTTCTGTCTTATTTGATTCCTATTCTTTTGTTGCTCTCTCTCCTTAATAATGATTTTCTTTCTCTTATCCTGTCACAGTGAGTAACCCCTCTTGTGTCTTAGTAGATTTAGTGTCTTGCTTGTGGGTAAATGATAACAAAAAGATACGTATCGTCTGTACTATTCAGTCTTAACAATATTAGAAGAATTACGCACGGACTCGATAGACTCCTGAAGATGTTCGGAAAGCATAATGACCGAAACGTTCTTATAATAACAACAAGGATTGGACATTTTTCACAAAAATTCATTATTAATCTTCATTTTATATATATATATATATATATATATATATGTATGTATGTGTGTGTGTGTATTTCTGTACATGGAATATGTGCGCGCAGAAAATAAACTACTTTTTACCATAATTGCTGAACCTGGATAATGGGGATGAAAAATAAGTTTGTTAAATTTTTTAGTATTTTACGATAAGATTGTTGAATTGCTTATCACGCTGACCTCTAGAGGCCAATTAGAGGAATATGACTTCAAACGCCAACTTTATAAGAACCCCCTTTATCAGAACCAACTTTATAAGAATCAGCTTTATAAGCACAAGTATATCAGAGCCAACATTATATAGAAGCAATTTTATAAGAGTCAACTTTATAAGAACCAACTTTATTAGAAGCTAACTTTATAAGAACCAACTTTATAAGATCCAGCGTTATAAGGGCCAACTTTATAAGAACCTACTTTATACGAGCTAGCTTTATGAGAACAAGTTTATAAGAGCCAACTTCATAAGCAATTTTATAAGAGCCAACTTTAGAAGAACCTACTTTATACGAGCCAACTTACACAATAAAAAAATACGAGTTGTTTTCTAGGTTCAACTTAAGTTATGACATTCTTTTCACACTAAAAATATCACAGTGAAAACATTGTTGTCACGAGATAACACGTAGTCGGCGTTGTAATAAAAACTGCCAACCACGAGTCATCTCGTCGTTGACAGTCAATGTGTTGAAAACAACCGAAGTAGAGAACTGAGCTGATGTCTTTAACCCCGCCAACCATTATTACGTGTTTGTTTGGTGGGTGAAACGGTGACGAAATGACTTTCTCCTTCAGTACTACTGAGAGTCGTCTATGGCATTCTTATTCTAGAATGTGCTGAATCTGAAGACATACCATAGATGTGCTTCCATTCTGACGATTGATGTTACACAGTCTTCATATTCAGTATATTCTAGAAATTTATATAACTTCACAACAACGTTAGCCAAGAGAGCATCGGCCAGTAATGTGCATGTGTGTTCGTGACTGACTGCGCGTATAGTAGCCTTGAAAACCATTTGCTTAGAGATTCCTTATCGATTTCACGACACGTCATCTATCGATTGACCGGACCATAAAGGTGTTAATTAGTTACCACGACAACAATCGATTTGCGCTGGCAGCGAGTATACCACCCGATTGGATTTTAGCATAGTTATTGCGAATAAGAAGAATTCACGCATACAAACAAACACAGGCATGTGCATTTGTGAGCCGGGTTGTCGGGGTTAGGGAAATTTTCTTTGACTCATATTTCATTAAATAAATAATGGCCAGTTCAGTGTTTGCGATAGCAAGTAAATTCAATCCCTATACACACATAAACTCTCAAAGAGAAATACTTATATATTAGTCTATATATATATATATATATATATATATATATATATATATATATATGATGTGGTGAAAGGTTCTTGGCTAGGCCAAATTGTTTACGACAGCAAGAAAATTCAATCTCTATAGACACATAAATTCTCAAACGGAAATAAACATAAGTCTAATGCAAAAATTATATATATATATATATATATATATATATATATATATATATATATATATATATATATATATATATATATATATATATATATATATATATATATATATATAATAGCTGACCACACGTATTCGAGGACACCCGTCTACTAGGGCGACTAACCAATCCCTATTGCAGACGGCTGCTATGTGGTTTATACTGTAACTATGCTGCGCAAACTTTAGTCACAGTTTCTTTAAATGGCAGTGCTCAACAATGTGAACAAGGCCAGCACGCCCAAGCCCTAAGTCACGGTGAGTTGTGACTTTGTGCTAGCACAGCTATCGATGGCTCCCAAGGGTTCGATCTACCCAATTTCACTCACAAGGCCTGGTTCAACTCCAGGCATGGTTTTCAAGCACTTTCCAAAAGTTTCGCACGCTGGGATCGACCCCTCAAGTTCGATAACATCAGGAAGTCTCCTTTCTGACAAATCGACCATGGTGGGATTTGAACCCGGCTCTCGTGTCCATATATATATATATGGACACGAGAGCCGGGTTCAAATCCCACCATGGTCGATATATATATATATATATATATATATATATATATATATATATATATATATATATATATATATATATATATATATATATATATATTGAATTGGACAATGTCCGACAATTTATTTTAAAGACATTTATGATATGTTTAACGTTCTTTTTATAGATACAAGTATTTAAGCAAATGCTCTGTTTTATAATAAACAGTATTAAATAACATCTACCGGCCTGAATGTCCGAGAAATTTCATTTCTGTCGGAGAACGAAAATTTTCTATGAAAATTTCTCGGACATTAAGATCTTTTGGTGCCTGTCATACAGACAATGGTCCACCCTAGCTGAGAACCGTGACGCCTGGCTTCTCATCAACAACCATGCTGTCTCTTCCGTTAAAAATAGTTAAAGGGCCGCTCTCAAGGACAAGAGGCAGAAGAGGAAGTGCAGCAACGAACCCGGGTCAGACCTTCAGTTGCAACTGCTGCAACCCTGTATGCCTGTCCCACATTGGCCTTATCAGTCGCAAACGTATCTTCAATCGACGTGAACAGGCACCTTATTCATCTCTGTTTTGCGAAGTCAAGCCATGATGATGCTGAGGAGGAAGTTTTGAGGAAAATCTACTAAAAGTGCTCAACATTTTGTCAATAACTGCACTCAGTACTGACGGCACCATGACAAAGTAGCCTTTCGCATACATGGGGGATTATGCGGGAGATATGGCCTTGAGTATGCAGAGAAGTAGCACGATCGTCCACCACCGTCAGTAGCTGGGAATGAGCATCTGAAGCTTATATGGGTTTTTGACTGATTTATTTTTACGGCTTATCAATCTTTTGCAGGTTATTTAAAGCCAGAAAATATTTTTAGATTTTAAGAATTTAAAAAATAATAATAATAATGGTGTTCTGTTAATTAACCCATAGCTAGGAAGAGAAGTGGAGGATGCCTACTTTTCTCAAGGGTATTTGCGCGTAAGGGAATATAACGAACCCGACTGGATTTGGAACTCGGCTCTCCAATTTCCAATTACGAGCCGTTATCCAGTACACAACCCGCACATCCAGGTTTACAGGAGCTGGTATTCACAAGCGACCACTCATCTAGGTACTGACCGATTTCAACGGAGCTTAACTTCGGTGATCGTGCGATAACAGGTGCTTCAACGTGTTATGGCCAGAATAATTATTTGGAACATAGCTGTCTTGATTAACAAATACTTAAAGAGAAATCACCCTGATGTTGCGGTACCATGGGATAAGGATATCGTGATAGTTGTGTACGCGAAAATACAGAGGTACCAAGACTTGGCAGATCAAATCAGTACCAAATGTACCAAGCAAAAGTTAAAAGCTGGAACCGAAGGTTTTATTCTTCATGCACAGGACTAATGCTTGTAACTAGAAATTACCAAGCACACATGCAGAAAAATTGTGTTAACCCGAAATGCAAATTGTGTGATAAATATTCAGAAACAATTGGCCATGATGCACGGTGTTAGCACCAAACTGAATATAAAATTATAGAGTGGGCTAATATCTGCACTGGAAAATATGCAACTTTTACGGGAGCGAAACTGCAAGAAACTGGTATGAACATTATCCAGACCCGGTTTCATAGTTAGGACCTGTAACAATTTTATGGGACTTTACAATACACAGAGACAGAACAATCAAAGCTAATCGCCTGGATATCTTGATCAAAGACCACAAAAACAGAACGTGATTTCTTATTGACATGGCAGTCACTGCAGATTGTAAGGTATCTTTGAAGATCTTTAAAAAGAACTATCGAAATACAAGAATCTTGGAATGGAAATCTCAAAAATGTGGCACATGAGGACATCAGTAATTCCAGTTGTAGTTGGAACCCTCGTTTTGATTGGAAAAGGTTCAGATAGATTAATTGTAGGGATTCCTGATCGCCCATGCCTTAAAGAAATACAAAAAAATTGTATTCACATGTACGGTACATTACGAAGGGCTTTATCCATATAAAATGTGTCTGATCTTTTTTGGGTGGGGCGTGGAATATCATGAATTCATTTCATGCCTTAGGTCCCTGGATGGGATCCAGAAGGAAATGTGTATACAACGGAAATTCAAGGAAATATTATTATTATTATTATTATTATTAATACTACTACTACTACTACTACTGCTACTACTACTACTACTACTACTACTACTACTACTACTACTACTACTAATAATAATAATAATAATAATAATAACAATAATAATAATAATAATAATATACCAGTTTATATTCTTTCATAACCATTAGATAAGTGTAACGCATAAACTGCGTTTACTGTTTTATTTGAATATTAAAAATATTGCCGAGGATGAAAAGTTGAATAAATTTATAATTAGCAGATCACAAAAAAATCAAATTTAAATTAATACGTATTCCTGAATTTTATTATTGCTTTAAAAATGCATATATAAAAAATATATTGTTGTTTAACGACACGTGATCAATAGTCAACTTCCTCTCGTCTGACTCTTTACTCTACAACCAATATATGCAAATAGGTAAAATCCTATTTGACAATCCCACTACATATACATTAAAAATGAAAGAGTATGTTGTTTGGTTTCCATATTATCTGATTAGGGCTCCTCGTATTGCTGACTCTTTCTTGTGATTTTTTCTCTTAGTTATATTTTTGTAGTGCACAAATTTATAATATATTTTGTCTTCGACTGGCCTCTGAAAAAAGAACAATAGGTTTTTTTATAGTTCTTCGATTTATAATTTTTTGTTTCACTATTCTTTACTTTTCTTCCCCTTGATTTAATGTAGTAGTATGCATTATATATATATATATATATATATATATATATATATATATATATATATACATATATATATATGTATATATATATATATATATATATATATATATATATATTTTTTTTTAATATGTCAGTTTTTCAAACTATAATACTAATTTGAAAATTCCCTTCTATTTACTCGGAAATTATCGATTATAATTATAACAATTATAACAAAAGTCTGTATATGTATAAAGAAACAAAAATCAACACAAAAATCTTATTTTCTTTTCTTCGAGGTTGATAATTTGAAAAGAACAAATCTCATGAAATAGTTTCCCCCTAATTAAACTTAATGAAAAACGCAGTCGAAACGATACTGACAAGAATGTTAAAATAATAAACAAATACAACAAAGATAATGTTCAGAAATACCCAAAATTATTAGACCTTATTAAATAAAAATATAGGATTTTCGTCGAAAAATGAAATGGAAACAAAATTTCACAATTTGATCAAAGTTATATTTCATGCGATGACATTAATTTCCTCAAACTTTGAACAAATAAACGGCAAAATGGAAAACTTCATATAGTGACGCGTTTCCTTCCCCCCAAAAAACTTCTTCGGACAAATAACGTTTTAATTGATAAAAATCAATCTTATAGTCCGGTTTTTAAGTTAGTTTGCAATATGCAAACTAACTTAAAAACCGGACTATCAGGCAGTATTTAAGAAAACTCATGCGAAAGGAAGAGTAGATGCGATAGGCAACAATAAACTACAGAAGAACTCAAAATTGATCGTTGTATTTTAGTATTGCATTAATATTTAAGCTTACCTTTTAAAATTTCAACGATAATTCTTCTGCCGCCACTTAATTTAAAGACAGTTTGATGTACGTAGGTCCTTACTTTCCGTACAAATAATTATCTTTATTTCATGGTTGACTTTCGCTGGATTTCGCAATTAATTTCGATTATTCTCAAATTTATAAAAATTGTTATCGTACAAAAAATTTCTCGCAAAAATTTGTCGTAAAAAATCGCCGAAAACAATCGCCATAATGAAAACTTGGGAATTAACAATTTCAGAAATGTGGGGTCTGGATCCGGCTGGGAATGTTTTTAATTTACCCACAGAGTTGGCCTGATTCCAAAATGGTATGATATGTTGTGCTACGGCCTATAGGATTAAAGTTGAAAACACGACCAATTTTATTTTGAAAGACTGTAATTTGAGAACAGTGATTTTGTTGTTTTTGTTGTACTTTTTTCTTCTTGTATTACTGTAAGAATAAGATGGGTTAGGCGTCGTAGTTTTCCACGGTTAGTGTTGTGGAGGGTTTGTAGAAGCTTCTATGTAGAAATTGTATTCTCTGAGTAAGTCTAAATTCTTGTTTATATATATATAATTTTGTATTTGGGCAACAATCCCTCATTTATAGAAGTTTCGTTATATATATATATATATTTAAATAAAAATAAAAACAGACCACTTTAAGGTTCCATGTAATAAATTATTTCACCACAGCCCTTTTAAAGGACCGCGGATCATCAGACTTTACTTCCAAAGGTTGAAACGAAAAAAAATTATTAGCTCTGATTTACATTGAGCTCTCTGGATTTTATCCTCCTTGGGTCTACCCATACGGATTACCTAGTTTTTCGTAAACTAAATATATATATATATATATATATATATATATATATATATATATATATATATATATATATATATATATGGGGGGGGTATCAATTGTTATAAGACCGTTTTTTATTTTCGAAAGACGGTTGTTATTAATGTGACCGTGTTCATAGTTTATGTTATTGGGTTTTAGCTTTTTTTAACAGTGTTTGGGAAATAAAAATCATTCTCGTAGTTCGAACACGACTCAAGATTTCAGGTTAATTTTTGGGCTTTGTAACAACTGGCAGTGTTGGGTAAACTACCCTTAAACTTTTTCTATGTTGAATTTCCACATCTCCGATACTAAATTTGTTAGAACAGATCCATACACCAAGGTATTTGAAGTGTTTAGTATTTACTAATTTCACATTCGTAGTTATCTTATACTGAATTAATGGTATGTGTCGTAACGGTTTTCATTCTAATTCCAGATCATAGTTTCTGATTTGAAAATGTTTATCTTGAGGTGTATTTCTTGAAACATTTGGTAGGGATGTTTATTCTATGTTAAACAATATATATATATATATATTCATATATATATATATGTGTGTGTGTGTGTATTCATATATGTATGCATATGCTTATGTGTGCATATATATATGCGTATATGTATAGAAAAACACGCAAACGAATACACATTTATTAAAGCGCGCGCTTATTTTTCCTTCCTCTTTTTTACATGTTTTGGTTGGCGTGCGAGTATGTCGACCAAATAGTGTCAGTAAAAACCTACCATGAATGACTCAATGGGGAGTTTGGGCTATTATAGCTTGTGATGTACATGTTCCAGTACCGCATTCGTAGAAGCGAAAACACGCCCGATCAGTGAGGTTTGGACAAGGCAAATAAAAATTATGGCGGCGTGTTTATGTTTCTGTGAAACAGAGAGATGCAGTTTGATCTGCCCTCAGCAGCCGGGCTGGAGAGGAACTGTCCCTGTGACAAAAGTTGCCACCACCCGTTATATATATATATATATATATATATATATATATATATATATATATATGTGTGTGTATATGTCTTTCTCTCTCTCTCTCTCTCTCTCTCTATATATATATATATATATATATATATATATATAGGCAAATGTGAACGTATCTTTTTTACTGTTATGATCAAAAACACTCTCACACACGCTCACACACATTAACATAGGTGTACTCAGAAACACAACAAATACATGCAAACGTATTAAAAGATAGAGAACGTTGAAATAACGGTTCCGGTTCTCGAAGTTAAGCAACAGAGAGCCTTATCAATGCCTAAAGGACTGAGAGCCTGCGAATACTCGGTGCTGTAAGTTTGGATGTGCTGGTGGTGTAATGGATAATAGCTCGGAATTGTTAATCGGGGTGCCGAGTTCCAATTTCAGTTGGGTTCGTTATATTCACTTACGCGCAAATACACTTGAACAAGGTGTGTATCCATCTCTTGTCATCTCATCAATGGCTTAATTACCAAGACTTGTATAATTATAATTATCTAAAAAAAATCTTACAATGTAAAAATATTTGCTGGCTTTAAATAACGTGCAAAAGGTTGATAAACTGCAGGAAACGAATAAATCAATTCCTATGTAAGGCGTTTTTTTTCTCCTTCAAAACGACTTCTTCAAACGAAATAGTAGTTTTTTTTTGTTTTTGTTTATGGAATCATATATATGTAGTCATTCTCTCCCCCAACATATATTGGATTCTATCAATACAGCATTCATTATTCAGCCTGAAGAAGCCCCTTTCGATATGTTTCGAAAAAGAGAATGAGTTAGAGGATAGGGAACTGGAAGAAGACCAGGAATATACTTAGGGCAACTGGTATCATTAAAGAAAACTTTGAAAATGACATAAATCGTCGTAGTACTTGGAAAACATTTAATGATATTGATACTAATAGTACCCTGGAAAGTTTCAATGTTTTCCTTTTTTAATTTTTTGATGAATCATAATTCTTAAATTTAATGCCTGAATAAACTCTTTATTGGTCTAAAGGCGATAAAATACCCGTGAAATTTCCCATATTTCATCGTTAAATATTTGAGCTTAACCACTTTAATGAAATATTCCAATAAAAATCATAAGTATGAATGCTGGTCATTTAAGAATGTAAAAGGGCACAAAGCCTTTGATGTCATTGAAACATGCTAAACACAGAACGTTATCTTTTCTCTTGCTTTCTTTATTTCTTTTTTCTTATTATTACTATGGTGGTTTTCTAAGCGTAGCTTAAATGTTGCACAAGACCGAAAATATGGGGTACCCAGTGAGGATCGAACTCACTTTTCAGTCGTAACTGATCTAGCGAGACAAGCTAGCTAAACATTACACCACGTCGAAGTGCCCATTATTATTATTATTATTATTATTATCATCATCATCATCATCATCATCATCGTCATCGTCGTCGTCGTCGTCATTATTATTATTATTATTATTATTACGAATGCTTTATATTTCTCACTAAGACCAAACAGCGTCGATGATATATTTTTCTTCTGTCTCCCCTCGCAGCCAAAACGGAATCGTCCATTATTTATCTGCAACAATGGTAGGGCGTAACGTACGTGCGAAGTAACTTACTAGTTAACAGAGGAAGAAGCAGAACTATAAAACGATTTCTTTGCAAGCAAGCATAACGAACGAACGGCCATTCATGGCTTTAGATAGATACGAGAAACAGGAAAATAATGTTTATAGTATCCATCGATTTACTTTAAAACAGATTGTCGTAAAACGTACTGGCTAACAAATAGAGTGTCAAATGCTTTCTAGTTACCTCGAAATATTCCCGGATGCCGCAGACTCTAATTTAAACCAGAACCGCAGATTTTTCTATGCGGGAAATATTCAAGTTACTCGAATAATTTGTCTGGTATAATATAATAGGGAATTAAAATGACTTCACCTCAATGGACAATTATCTATGTTCTATAATTGCCTAACTTTCTATAAAACTTTCTTTTTTTTAAAATGATGTCAGGACGTATTCCTGTCCTTTAGAGTATGATATCTTAAGACTAACAAAACAGCGGATTCTCAGCTAACCGCCTACATGTAATTTTTCTTTTTTATGTGCTGTGTCCCCCCTCCCAGGACGGCGTCCTGGGTAAGACGATAAACTACGTCCAACAGCAAAGCCTCTGAACAGGAGGTTTTGAGGAGCGTGGAACCATCTCTTAATTGCTAGTGTTCCCAGGTCCACTCTAACCCGGGGTGGTAGCAAGAGTTAGGGTCCCAGCTATGGGCAAATAGTTAACCCCCAAACTGGGGTCAAAACACTAGGAAAGTGTAAAAATAGGTTTCAATACCAGCAATACATTTTTGGAAAAGAATATTACCAGCAATAAAAAATCTTGCCGGCATTAAATAACCCATTGAGGTTGATATGCCGTAAAACAAACCAAAGCAAACCAAGCCCTCAGGACGTTGGCAATCCATAATCTCTTGTCCTTTGTAGCTCATAAAAATGCCTTTTTTTATTGCTCCTAAAGCCTATTACGTCATCCAATAACTCACGCTCAACTCAAGCTTTACTCAAACGTTGTTTTACTCTGTCCCCTTTGCCCTTAATCTGTCCTATGAGTATTAGATTTTTCTTGGCCCTCTTTCGTGACTATGTACTCTAGAAATTTCAAATGTCTCTTCCTGAAACTACGCTTAAATTTCCTTTTTGGTTCTATTTTCTCCAAGGCCTCGTCTTTGCTCACATATTCGGTCGTTGGTATCCTTAGCATCCTTCCGTAAGACCATATTTCTGTTGCTTCAAGTCTCTTCTTCATCTTTGAGGAGATTCTCCAGCATTCACTGCCATATAGGACGACAGGTATCAGGTAACAGTTCAGTACTCTTCTTTTTTTTTATAACGATTTTTTCTGCCTCTTAATACTCTGCTTAGCCCTTGGGATGCATCATTGGCTATCCAAATGCGTCCTCGGATTTCAGTGTCGCACTTTCCGTCTTCCGTTAAAACACTTCCCAGATTTACCAGACTATAAACTGTATTATAGGAGAAACTATGAACTGTAGATAATGGTAATTACCTGTACTATAAATAGGACATAATAAATAATGATAACTAACAAGAAGCGACTAGTCGACTTGGTAGCATCAATGTTTAAAATTATTCGCTACGGTCATTAAAATACAAGCACAAATAACTTTGCAAAACTTTGAAATCTTCTTTATGTGTTGTGCCCCCTCAGGACGTAGACGATCATGGCTCTCCATAATTTCCTGTCCCTTGTAGCTCTAAAAAAATTTGTCTTTTTGTTATTTTTCCTAAACCCTGTTCCGCCATCTATATACTCAAATTTAATAAATATGTTATGCGTTGTTTTCCTTTGTCTCTCTGGCCTTCAAGCCATCCTGTGAGTATCACATTTTCCAAGCCCTCTTTCCTCATTATGTGCTCCATGTGCTTCACTGTTACAGCGTATTTCTTGCCTCACTGGATTGTAATACACAGAAAAATATTCGGGAATATGAAAGGATTCTGCTAAAAATAAGCAGACATAATGTTTGTAATTTATTTAATCAGACACGCGAAAAAGAGAATTTGCCGACTAAGTACACAATTTTATTTTCTGTAGTTTTCTTCCTGTTCTAAATTTTTGTGTTTGGGAGAAAGTTTTTTTTTAATCATTTCACCCCAAGCAAGGCGAATATCACTTGCTACATGTAGTGAAAGAGAAGACTTTAGTGATGAGAAGACAATAAAGGAGTAGGGTTCAGGAAGACAGAATATGGCGATTGATGTTACATCTAAATTTTTGAACATTGTAGGTGGCAGGGAAGCAAGAAATCGTAAAGGTGTTCCACAGATAAGAAGTGCGAATAAATAAACTGTTAGAACAGAATAGACGGTTGTTTCTAGCTAGTTGAACAGTAAAAAGGTGAGACCTAGTTGCCAATCTAGTAGCACGATTAAATTCATGCAGTTTGATGCACTAAGAAAAAACCTCATCAGAATCGTTGCCATAAAAATATTAGTAAAAACGACGGAGGTAAGTCACGTCACGATGGTGAAAAAGTGACCGGTTAGATATGCGTTAAGGGATTTTATTTAGTCTTTTTGTTTCATGGTGTGGTCTTAGGTATCGTAGCAGGTATTTTCATGACAATCGATGACTAAACCGGTTACTCCGCTGAGCTTAAGTGGGGAGGAAGGTTTAGTTGACATTCTGCAGGATGACAAATAATACCTGTAAAATTATAGGAGTAAAATACGACTTAGTTTTAAGAGAATGACACAGTGATATAACACCTGCGCTCTTAGCAACATCCGATATTTTACTTAGGTCTGTCTCTGTATTATGTAGTTGTTACGGGGAAGGTCAATGCGGTGTCGTGCCATAAACAATAATACAGGTGTAATCTGTTTTTGGAATTTCTGCTTTCACGGCTTGAGTCTATTTGCGGGCGGAAGCAGTGAATGATTGTCCTTGTAATCGAATGGACAATCGACATATATACAAGCAAAGTCAAGATTAGCGCCCTTTTTTATGTTTTTACACCTCCCATGTAATTGTTTATTTGGAATTCGTATTCCAGTGTGCAAGAAGGTAGAAGTCAACGAAATACATGTTTATCTAACCGTTTATTCGATGTGGGGGAATTATTAAGGAACTGTACTTAGCTGTATAACTTGCAATGTTCAATGTCACTCTCCTTCGTGAGCAATGCAAAACTACTTCCGGGAAGGCCAAAATTGGCACATGCGTCCGCAGAGTTTGATGTCAGTTTCCACAAAATTTACAATGATTTGATCCATCAAATTATGGATGGAACGAGGCTTTTCCCCGAAAAAACATCTTTCGTGTGCATCCCACCCAAAAGAAAGAAAGAAAGAAAGTAGGGTTCGAAGTTTAGGGTGAATATCGTCGACTGCGGCGTCCGATACACTTTCTGGGTAAGTTTTCATCAAGCTACTGACAAAGCCAAAACCAAACAGAATTAACTAAGAAAATAAATAATCTGCCACATGAATATTAAAGTGCATGACTTCCTATAATCAGGATGGTATTTTTGACTTTTTCTCTCTCTCGCAGTAGCCTCTTGCGTCTCAGTGGCATTATCGCCTTGCTTGAGGTGAATTGATTAAATAAATGTGTGGGGATAATCTGATGGTTCAGTTCAAAAAATTAACTGTTAGGACCCCATATGTCGAACATCGATAGGAGATTCCACTGTTAAATATATCATCATCATCATCGTCATCAGTCCTATGATTGGGGACGTTTGTAGGGACCTATGTTTGGGGTGTGCTTTAACCAGTTTCCTCCACATATCTGAGTCGAAGGTGCGTAAGGTGACTTGAGACGATGCAAAGTTGTCTCTATATCCGAATGCACAGACTCTCACACTACACACACACACGCATATAGATATATATACATATATATTTAAAGAGCAAGAGAGAAACAGACAAGCAAAAAGGAAGTCATATTAATTTTTGCTTTGCAGTTTGTTTTTTTTTTCTTTTGTCGATGGTTTAAAAACTTTGGTAGAAGGTGCTTCGCATGCCGCGGTCCTCATGGAAATACTAGTAAGGTTCCCAAACATAAGACTCTCCTGCTGATGAAAAACCTTGTTTACTGTGCGAAGCGGCGTCCAATTTATAATTTGAAGGCTCGAATGGGTACTTGTGCGAAAGTAAATGTAACGAACTCGACAGTAATTCGAACACGGCTCATCGATCTCTCGTTCAGAGCGGCTAGCTAGTGCACCATCTGCACATCCCTGCGAGCATATTCATAATATTTCTCCTTGTTTTCGTTTTCTGTGCGAGAAAATGTCATCGAGTGCAAATAGCTGTTGGGTTATACAATCATCATCAATATCATCGTATTAAAAGATGGGCTTGGAATGATATCGAGAAAGCATAAGGACGAACCCCACCAGGGGGTGGATAAACTAAATGGAGAAATATTTACCCTCTTTTGATGATGTTATTTTACATCTTTTCCATCTGGCGATTAGCGTCTGACTCAGGGTCGGGAGCAATGTAATCACCATCCTTATTATTTTAGCCATGTGTAAAGTCAGCCTGGCCATTTGCCAAAAGATCCACTACGCTCCTCGATAATTCATAAATCTCTTCAAAAAGATGTCATGAAGACCAGTGCCCGTGCCTAGGGCCGGTCTTTCACCTGCTGAGGCCATAAGCTATATAAAATTTGAGGCCGTTCTCTAAAAAATCTTCAATAAATTTTTTTAAAAACCATTATTATTTATTAACGATAACTTCCAACATGATCCTATTAAAGAAAGAATTGATCATTTCATTTTCCGC
The DNA here is from genome assembly GCA_964036315.1 of Acanthosepion esculentum. Lineage (NCBI taxonomy): Eukaryota > Metazoa > Mollusca > Cephalopoda > Sepiida > Sepiidae > Acanthosepion > Acanthosepion esculentum. Next base: position 95,441,981 of record OZ038483.1, on the reverse strand, counting down.
ATAGAAAATAATTACTGCCCTTAAATAGCAAATATTCAGTAAAAATATTTAAATTTAATCATAATCCACTTTTTATTTTTTATAATTTTTTTCATTTTTTATTTTATTTTTTTTAATTTCATTTTTTTTTTTAAGATTTTATTTTACCATGTTATTTAAAATATTTTATTTTTTATTTTTTTTACTTATTTAAAACATTTTACTTAAAACATTTTTCATGGTCTTTCTCTATCAGAATCAATAGGAGTGCAGCGTAAATTGTCACTTTATATAGATAGAAAACTGTTCGAAGTTCATTTTTTATTCTTTTTAGCTGTGAAAAAGAAGATAAATATTGTTTTATATATATATATATATATATATATATATATATATGTCTGTGTGAGTGTATGTGTTTGTATAGGTGAGTGTGTGTGTGTGCGCGCACGCGCGTCTGTGTGTGTGTGTGTGTAAATAGAGAAAGTGTATGTGTGTGTATCGACATAGAATTTCGTGGTGACTCAGTTTCATGTATCAAGCCTTCATCAAATCTGATGATCGCTTACGGCGTGAATCTGACAATTACTGACAGTGTTGAATTTTACATCTACACTCCATATGTCTATAAATACTCCATCTCCGATATTCGCACTCTTCTCCATGAAGAGAGTTTAATTTTAACACCCACACACACAAACACACGAACACACACACACACACACACACACACACATACACACACACAGACACACACACACACACACACACACATATATATATATATATATATATATATAACTCATAACTGATACAACAATAGTTAATAAAAATGAACACGCTACCGCCCCTGTCTGAATGATTGGATTTCTCTGTATGCTTGGAAACAGGAAATTATGAATTTATATGTCGGTTTAAAACTCAGTAAATTTAAAAAATATGTTATTACAATATTCGCTTGAAGATGAAACGGAACTAATGCATTTAATTTAATTATAAAATTAAATTCAAAGTTTTTTCCTTACATTTTTGAAACATGATTATTACTGTGTAGCGAAAAAACATATTTTAAATCAGTTAATTTATAATATTTATGCTCTGTAAATTTACATTGAGCACTGTTTTGCAAAAACAAAAAAATATCAATAAGAACACCGGATTATATATCTTACTGTTCTTTCTTTCTTTCTTTATATATATATATATATATATATATATATATATATATATATATATATATATATGTCCCAAAAATGGTTCATATGAAATATCCGAACAAAATGTGTCAGATGAAATTCGTGAAAGCCTGTTGTATGTTTGAAATCTTTTATTTTGTGGTAAACGTTTCGCTCTGTGCGAGCATTCTCAATACAACTGAAAGATTTAATGAAAAAGTCGTTACCATTGCAAGCATGCTACATAAATATGCTGTAGCCCTTATGAAAAATTTTAACACAATAATATTTTTAAATTTGTCTGTGAACAAATCAATAAAACTTATACAAAAGAAACAGTTTAATATAAAATGTCAATATAAGGAAGAAAAAATGATGAATATTTTAAATTAAAAATTAAAATTATTATTACATATTATTTAGTTGGTCAGTTAATATAAACTATAACTCAAATTTTATTAAGCAATATTTATTTTAATATTATTTTCTTCACGTATAATCTGACTTAGAAAAGGTGAGACGTTATAAAAAAAAACCTTCCTTTTGATTGATCGAATGGAATATTGATATAGTAACTGATCCAATAACTGACTCCGTGTAAAAAATGCATTTCTGCGATATTTTATACTAAAAGTAAATAATTTTTGTTTCAAATCAGATTAATTAAACTTTAAATCAGCTAATATTGTTCAAATAAAGTTTTGGGAAACGTATATTTTATTTTTTTAGAAGTTTTTTTAGTACAGAGAATTTCGTTGTGTTGAGAAAATTGTAAATTTTGCAAAAATCAGGCATTTTTTCAGTTAAAAAACTAATTCCAACCAATTTAAATTTATTTTGAAATACTGCAAAGTATTTTGTTTATTGAAAATATTAAATTTAATCTACCAGCTTCAAATTAGAACTAAAAATAAAGCTTCACAAAATGCTTCATTTTATGAATCTTTTATTTTAGTTTTATAGAATTGTTATTTTTTGAAAATATACAAGAAAAATACAACCAAAACTAAATAAGTTTAATTATGAGTATAGCAACAATGTTTTAAAATGACTATAACAGCAATGTTTTAAAACAGTTAAATTGTAATTTTAAGAAAAAATAAAAATTGTATGAGTTAATGTTACCTCCATTAGATAATATCATAATTTTAGCGGTAAAGTTTTAAATTGATTATAACGGAACGCCTTCATACATGTTTTAAATTATTATAACAGAGCGCGTTTCATGCGCATTTACAAAACAATTCACAACTATCAATTACGCTAATTTTTTGTCCTAGCAATTCACCCCTGAAGATGATCTTGGATGAGATTGAAAGTACTTTGGAAAATAAAGGCAATAACCAAAACTACGGCGTCTTTCTTAAACAGTTTTGTAACAGCACAAAGACATTGATCTGTGAATTCGAGAGAACTAATATTTATATATATATATATATATATATATATATATATATATATGCGCATTAATATTGCTGATTGATTCTATGCGTGATTATTTCTTTGTATATAAAATACATGCTGCCTAATGTTTTATGTGTATATATATATATATATATATATATATATATATATATATATATATATATATATATATAAGCATGTGTGTGTGTGTGTGTGTGTGTGTGTGTGTGTGTGTGTTATTCATCCGTGAGTCGCGGGAAACTAGTAAAGTCTGTTAGGGTGACAAGCTAATCCTCTTAGGGAGGACGCACAGTCTAGCACAATCAAGAGTTTGAATAGGCCAAAACGATCACTTCTCACTTTATGTTTCATTCACAAGATTTGGATCAACAGACGCGCTATGTTTTGCAAATACTTTTCATTAGAGCTGGTATCGTCTACCCAGGCCGATTTTATCAAGATGTCACTTTCCTTAGAAATCGACTCTGGTGAAATTTGAACCAAGGTTTTATGGAAACTCAACCACGCGCCTGCATTACATATATCTATATTTATCGCGTTTTCAAACTTCTAGAACTTCCCAAATTGATTACTTTTTTAAAAGAGAGAAAATAGTGTACACTAACTAGAGCAGTGATAAGGATGTTAGACTTAGGATTTATAAACTTATCTGTTGATTGCTTCATGCCAGAGCAATTTGAAGACTATTGTTGGGATTTGATGACCGTAAGTTTACTCAAAACTCCAGTCTTCTGCTCTGTATTCTTACTTATGTCAACACAATTGTATCATCTTAATTCTTCACTGGATTTCTGATAATTCTAATCTCAGTTAAAAAAATATCTTTGTTAGAACAGTGCTCCATTTGAATATTTGCACATTTGTGAAATTCATATTTTTCTGTTGTGCTCAGGCAGGTTTATTTTTAATTGTATATTGTCAGTTATGTGTAGAAATTTGCTAAATGTCAATTGTCAGGTACACTGGACTCTTCCTCGGCTGGACAAAGACAAGTTCAGATCGTCGGATCGATAGCATTAAGTTCTACTCTCCAGAAGCGATACTGATAAATTATACTGAAAAGGAAAGGAAGAAGGAATGAATGAAGGAAGGAAGGATGGGTTAGATGGCTGATCAGTAATGAGCACAGTGGACAACTGAAAAAATAGAAAACTTTTGACAGAAATATAAAACGACTGATTAAACAAATAGCAAAAGAACAATCATAAACTTGGGTAAGACAGCTTGACTGAATCCATTCCTATTTAGGCTTGTTTTAATTCAGAGTTTGCATTCCTTTTAACTGGTTGCCACCACAAGGCAAGAGATTCTGGTCTACCCTGCTATTTACCCTATAACTGGAGAAAGATGTAGTTTTTTTTTCCAAGGGAATCATTGCGAAGAGAACGAAATAGAATTGAATGGAAATTGAACACGACACGCCAAATTCACTTTCCCCGTCAATAACTTACACTATCCGCGCCTCCTCTTTACTATGAGTCCAATATTAAATAATTACAATAAATGCAGACAATAAAATCAAACAACATTAAAGAATAACAAACAATTTTTAGTTACCGTAAAGAGGTAAAATAAAAAACAAAAAATAGACAAAAAACATAAACAAAAACGTAAATTAAACGGTTTTCTTTCTTCTCTGATTAGAGCTTTATCAAGAACAAAAAAGAACATACACAGCTAATATAATCGAAAAACGCACAAAAAGACAGGATGTTAATATATATTAAATATATTATCATCAAACACTGATAACATTCAGACCGAATAGCGATTCATTCTGCTTACAGAAAGAAGGCTGGAATGATTTAATATATATCATCTCTCGGACTTTTAGGTAGAAATCCGAATTAGCCTTCCTCTGTCCCACTAATATATCTTGTGTTTAGGACCAACCACACTGATGGCTATTTATAAAATGCTGCCATCCTGGGCATGACGATAAACCACACCTGTGACCTGGGTAAGACGATAAAGTACGACCAACAGCCAGGCCTCTGATCAGGTGGTTTTGAGGGGCCTGAAACTATCTCTTAATTGCTGGTGTTCCCAGGTCCACCCTGACCCGGTGTGGTAGCACCAGTTAGGGTCCCAGCTATGGGCAAATAGTTAACCCCCAAACTGGGGTCAAAACACTATGAAAGTGTAAAAATAGGTTTTAACACCAGAAAAATTATTACCAGCAATAAATTTTTGAAGAAAAAATTATTACCAAAAATAGACTTTTGAAGGAAAAAATATTACCAGCAACAAAAATCCTGTCGGCATTAAATAACCCATTGAGGTTGATATGCCGCAAAACAAAACAAAACAAAACCATAAAATGCTGAGCTAACCCAACCTGGATGTATTGACGCATCTATATAAATTATACCGATTTCATTTTATATTCGCACAATTTCCTTTTTTATTATATTGTAGTATAAAACATACTTCCTCATTCCTATTTCTTCCCATCTGGTATTTTACAATGACAATTTTTTGGATATCTTTACTGAGCCTTATCCAACGATATAAACGTATAAATGTGTTTAATGATCTATCACTGACCCAGATGTATTGACGCACCTATATAAATTGTCACAATTTTCTTTTTATATTATATTGTGGCTATTATTTTGGCGTAACAATTAACTTCCTGTACTTATTTCTTCCCGTCTGGCATTTTGTCAAAACAAATTTTCTGAATATCCTTACCGATATTTTCCGATGTCATAAGAGTATAAATGTGGGTAACCGGGTGATGATCGAACTCACGAGAGTAAATATTAAATATTAAATATTTTGAATAATGGACAGTTGAGGATCAGAGCATTTATAGATACTGTGAAACGGGGCGGAGTACGGCTAGCTAAGAAAAACAGAAGTTGAGGGTCAGATGAAAATGCAGAATCCTTGATTCTCTTCAATGGACCGAATAAAAAAAATAAAATAAAGATTTTCCCACAGGTCGAAAAAAGGAATCAGTGTTGTTTGGGTTGAACGCCAGTGGGAGGAATGTTTGGATAATACCAATAAGAAGTAAAAATCGGAATTTTGTGATGTCACGAACACCCGTTGCCACTTTCGTGATGTCAACGTATACTTGTTTCCACTTTCGTAATGCTCGTTGTAGTATAGACTTTGTAATCGTAGATACAACTATAGTAACGCCGTTGAACAATACTGGTGTCAGACGCCTTCGAATAACAATCGCATATAAGTACTTGCTCGATAATACTCGCTCGAATAATAACCGCCGAATAGTGATTCGAATAGAGAAATAGTACAGTGAAGAGTATAGAGAATAGCAATTCCTATAGTAATAGAGGATAGAGTAGAAATAGTGATCCATATAGTAATAGAGGATAGACTAGAAATAGTGATCAATTAGACGCCACGCTAATTCCCATATATGCGTTTCCGCTATGGTCACGTGATCTACTTATTCAAAATGGGATCGCCTGTGTTTGCTCTCTGGCGATCTACGTTCAAACTACAGTGTCGGCAGCGACACTTTATTCCTATATAACATGGAAGAAACAGGCGATTGGTGAATCGGAAGAATGAACTTGATTTACGCAATAGCCCTTCAGCTTATTTGAGCAAGATCCTCAGTTTCATCTTGAAAAAAAACAACGTCTCTAAGTAAAGTGTTGTACCAGTCTATCACTGTCAGGGCACAGAATTTGGATCTTGCAAACTGTTGGGAGTGATGCTTCATCAATCTGTGTCAGTGAACACACACGCGCGCACACATACACACTACAGTTCAAAAGCCACCCTCCCAGAATTAGCATGAAATGATTTGGGCAGAAGACTGAAAGAAAAATGAAAATGAGCTCTTAGAGTCATTGGAAAAGAATGGAATTATCAAACTTATACTTTGAGAAACTTTTGCAGCGTATGCCAAAAAATTGTGCTGCAGTAATCAAAGCTAAAGAAGGATATTTTGACAAGAGCAAAAATTAATCATAAAATGATTTTTTTTCCTTTTTGCCATAATAAAATTTCTAATAAAAAATCATGTGGCACTTCTTTTTAACCATGTGTAATAATTTTCTCTTATTTAAAGTACAAGATAATTACTTTTTGTGTCATTTAAAAAATTATTAGGGGTGGGCTGAAACTTTTGAACTTTAGTGTGTTTGTGTATATATATATATATATATATATATATATATATATATATGACTGAATGTACAGTTGAAAGTACTAGCATATTAAAGAAAGACCTTATACAGTTTAAAATTTTACAAACAAGGATCATAACATTCATCGAGGGAACCGTAAGTTAATGCATGATTTCATTGTAATATATATATATATATATATATATATATATATATATATATATATATATATATATATATATATATATATATATATATATTGAAATCGAGAGAATTTAGAATTATTAGAATTCATCAATAGTCCATCAGCTCATTTAAGCAGGATCCTGTTTCTTGTAAATAGCCAGAGTTGGTGTGTTACCAACATCAATAGATAAAGAGTTCCATTTGTCTATTACCGTCAAGGCAAAGAAGAAGGATCTTGCAACCGTTTTCGATTGATGTTTCATCAATTTGTATGAGTGAACACACACTCACATATATATATATATAACGTAAGAGGGGAAACTCCGGCATGGTGTAGAGGCTAGTTAGAAGGAAAAGTTTGAGAAGACAATTAAAAAAGGGGAAACACAAAAAATAGATGATGATGAACACGGTTGCTGGGAAAGAGAAAAGAATGAAGGGGGGAAAAGTGTAGAAGGAAATTAAGCGGAAGGGTAGAAATAGAAAAAGGTGAAGGAGTGGAGGAAAAAGGGTAAGTTGAAAAAGCAGAGAATAAGTAAAAGCAGGTGGTAAAGAAGAAAGGGAGAGAAGAAGGAAATGAAAAAGAAGCAAGAAGAACGTATTTTCATAACTGTCATCTCTGTACTTGATTTTGACATCTCCAATTCGTAGCACGTATCATGGGCTGTACCTATTGCTGGCAGCCAGGTAGTGTGTGTCAATAAAGAAATGAAATAGAATGTAGAATTGAAGAAAATTAAAATAAATCAACAGACCTAAATCCAGCAGACATTTTAAATAAAGATAATTGAAAATATTTATCTAGGAGATGGAGTTTCTCGTTCTGTTTGCATTTAGGCTGGTGAATGTGGCATTTTCACCTTTGTAAGCATTCACCTGGAGTTCAGCTTCACAGCCATATAATGCATCTAATTGATTGCACTGATGAATGAAAA
>OZ038483.1:95359175-95421675 GCA_964036315.1 Acanthosepion esculentum | reverse complement strand
GAGTTCGAAGTTCATTGACGAAGTACTTAACTGTTTTATTTTTTATACCATGGATGTCTACTAAATCAAATGTAACATTTCGATACCGAGGAGAGTGCGATGTGTCTAGAGTAGCGAGAGAGAGAGGCGGGTAGATGTAACAGAAAAAGAAAAGAAAAGTAAAGCAAGAAAAAGAAGCGAGCATGAAATCCTCAGTCATATTTCGTAATACATGATAATAAAAAAAAAAAGCCTGTGTCTGTGTGTTCGCTCTGCTTTGCCGACTGATGACTGGCAGTTGTAAACAAACAGTGGCTTCACCTTGAACTGACGAGGCGGAAACCCAACCGGTGATATTTATGAAACTTCTCCCCAGCCAGACACGTCCGCACACATGCTTCTTCACTTCACGTACAAGCTGAATACTGCAGGCGGCGCGCATGCACACATGCAGGTCGAGAGAATCGTACACGTGAACACAGAGATGAACCAGTGATTAAAAATGGAACGTAAGTGATGGGTATTTAAAGAAAGACGAGACGAGCTCAAGGCCACACCCCAAAATTACATACACCCGAAAAACAAAAATAAAACAAATAAATGAATAAAAATGGGTTACAGACTGGCAATATTCTGCTCCTCTGCTTCGCCGTGCAGTCAGAAGGATTTTTGCGGAAGGCTTTCTAGTGCATAGGCTGTTATTATTATCACAAGGTATGTGCGAAAGTTTCCGGGTTTTTTTATATATATATTTATAAACCGGGTTATTTACTGCGTTGTATAAAATCGGGTGTTGGCAACGTTTGCATAATACTAGCAGGCTCACTTACTCAACTAGGTGCTGAAATCTTCTCGGCCAGATGAACTTCAGAAAATATATACATGAATAAATATCAGAAAAAATATTAATTTTAGGGGGTTTCTTTCTTGGTGACTATCAATAAATTTACAGTAGACCTTTGTATCTCATAGCATAGATTCGGTACGGTATATTTGATCAAAACTGTTTTTTAAACATCTATTGCAGCGGTTCTTAACAGGAGGTGTCCTCACCTCCTAGGGGTGCGATATCGATTCCTGGGGGATGCGAGGATACAGAATCATTAGGGTCGGTTTATTAAAGAAACTCTGCTGTAGTGTTTGGCAGTTTGACATAAAAGTTTATATTGTAGAATGTTGTGATGAAAGCATCAACATCAAGAAAGATCTCATCGGTCTAAGAAACAATTGTGGAATGGAATTCACCGATGGTCGCCTCGGGCAATTCTGGGCTTCTCAGTTGGAAAGGTATCCTGCACTGGCAAAAAAAAAATCTTTCGCTCTGCTGCTGCCTTTCGCGACTACATCACTGTCCGAAACTGGATATTCCTGTCTGCTTCACATCACAACCAAGAACTAGAACTCGACTGGATCCTCAACACGACATGCGAGTCGCACTCAGGATCAAGACTCCAAGAGTTGATGCCATCATAAACATAAGCCAACAGCAACAATGTCACTGATCTTATTGCTCAACCATAGTCATTCACGACACACCATGCATAGACCAAGTACATGTTACCGTCATTTTATTTTTTTGCTAATATGAATGTAATCTCGGTTTTTGTAATGCATTATTTTATTGTCAGTTATGTGAATAAAGATTAAAGAAACACAATGGTTTTCTTATTTTCACATAAGATCTATATTGTTTTTCATCAGTTCTGGAAGTGGGTGCGAGAACGGGTTAGTGGCTTGAAAGGGGTGTGAGTAACTGGTTGGTGGTTTGAATATATATATATATGTGTGTGTGTGTATGTGTGTGTGTGTGTCTGTGTGTGCGCGTAAAACTTCAGATATACCAAAAATATAAATCTGCAAAAGCACAATATGAATAAACACAAAAGGAAAACTTATCTTAGCCGACGAGTTTCATAATCTGAGGAACTTTATCAAGGTAAATGCTTGATCGTGTACATCAGGATGAAACGTGTCGGCCGAGACAAGTTTTCTTTTTCTCTTTATTCACACACCCACACACACACACACACACACACACACACACACACACACACAGACACACATACGCATATATATATATATATATATATATATATATATATATATATATATATATATATATATATATTTGTGTATTTAGGCAGCAATCCTTCTTTCAAGCACATTTCATTAAAAACGACTGACAAGGTGCTTTTATTTAGTTTTTTATATAATTTCTCGTGCGATCTAATAAAGTTTTTCTTTTCAGAGGATAAATTATATAAAAATTGTCCGAATGTTCTTTTTTTCCGAGCGCTTTCGGCTATACATTTAGCCATTATCAAGGATTATATTTCAATTGTTAGAATTAGAAATAGTTTGTTATGTGTATGTTTTATAAAGTGATTCATTTTTTTTTTTGTTTCAAAACACGGTCAAGATATTATGTCCATGTTCAAAGTTAATATTATTAAGTGTTGGTTTGTTTAATTTTATAAGTAAGGCTTCCATTATTTTTAGCCTTTTTTTGCAAGTGGATGATGCTATTATATTAGTGTTGTCGACAAGTATATTCCGAATAGTAAAGTTGAAATGCCAACAAGAACGCTGAAAGGCCGAGTTAAAATACATTTTTTAAAATAAATTCACCATTCTAGGTTTAAATAGAAATAAAGACATACGCAATAAGTACAGTATCTGCAAAATGCCATACACAAACCCTGCACAGCCCTAATTGTGGAAAACAACTAGCACGAAACTGCGAGATTGCATCGTTAATATAACATTTGCACAAAAAAATCCCCGCGAAAAGACCAACTTCATTTTATTTCTCGTTAAGAAAGAAGACAGGAATGTCCGAAAATTCCGATTTTAACATCTTTTCTGAAAAACGCCACTGTATATTTTCGAATAATTGATTCCATTATATTCACCGTCTGATAGTACTAAACTTGACATGCAAGAATTTATATTGGCACATGAATAATCCTACGTACACGCAAATTTCAGGCTAAGATTGCCGTCTCTCCAGATGTTCACACTACTTTTTAACTCATCAATCGTTTGGCGATGTCGCCTACTTGCGTCTGTGTTCAAACCACTGTTTAAAATAGGGTAGCACTGTTTATACGAACAGCAGCAACAACCTAAGCTCCGAAAGATGAATTGGAGACATTAAAATGAAGCGACTACAGAAAGCTACCTTTGGTAAGTGTTATAAACTATCGGCGATGTCAGCTTTAGACAACCGTTTTCTCAGATCAATGACTTAAAAATGACCCCAACAAATGACTATACTTCATCAGATATCACCGAATGGCGCTACTGAATCGCAAATAAAGCACTTTACTAAATAACAGAAATCACTTCACTTGAAGGCTTTAAATAGCTGAAATGGATAATTCGAAGAGAAAATAATGACATAATGGAGATCTTGATATTTCCACACTAATTTAAACAAAAAGTTTGGAAGGAAACCGCTATCTAATTAGGCAGTTAGAAAATTATGATGCAATGAAAATGTTGACTTTCCACACTAATTTAAACAAGAAGTTAGGAAGGAAACCCCTACCTAACAAGGCAGTTAGTGGTCTTGAGAAACCTATTTCCCTGAAAAACTGTTTTATTATAGATTTCAACCGACAATAGTACTATCACGATCACGAATCCCGAGACCCATTAGGATTATAGGGGCATCACACGCACTGCAGAAGTTGTGTTTCTTGTGCAAGATAGCCTGACAGAGCCAAACCCTCTCCAGGCCGGTCTAAATTCAGAGCTGTACTTCTACACCGGTTGCCACCCAAGGCTATAGAACCCAGTTTGTTATATACTGTCTGCTATTTACCCATCTGTTATATAGCCAGTCTGCTATTTACCCATCTGTTATATACCCAGTCTGCTATTTACCCATCTGTTATATACTGTCTGTTATTTACCCATAATTGGCGGAGGGAGGGAAAAGAGGAGGATTAATACCTTTCCCAAAGGTATCAGCACGTAAGTGAATGTAATAGATGCGACTGGAATTCGAGCTCGGATCTCCGATTCCTCAATCCGAGCCGCTATGCATTACTCCACCATAATGCAAACTGTTTGGTTAGCATTATGGAGCACGATTAATGAATGCCAAATGTTTCCTTATAAGGCTACTGTTTCATGCTAAGACGTACTCTTGATTCGCAGTGAGATTCATTCACACACACACACACACACACACACACACACACACACACACACACACACACACACACACACACACACACACACACACACAATCCCTCCAGATGCCGCATTTTATTTGATAAGTTTGCACGAATATTCAAGCTGGTAGACGAATTAAAAATATGGTTTAAAATAAATGGAGTGTCTACTTAAATATGGGTATCCACGAAAAGTAGCCTATAAGGTAATAAATAAAATAGGTCAGATTAATAAATAAAATCTATTAATTTTTAATAAATACACACACACTTATGTATAATACATATATATATATATATATATATATATATATATATGTATGTATGTATGTATGTATATAAACTACCGCTTTAGTTTCCTTTCTTTCAACATACGGTCAGTTTTAGACCCAATGAACTGACAGGTTGTAATCGATTTCTATTTTTCCAGTCTGCAGTAATGTGAATCTATTTCGTGGTGTATGATGAAATTTGTTTGGCCTTGAAAAATATTGCGCCATCCGTGATTGTCTGTTCTATGTCCTACGGCCATTGTCTGCGATGGACATTACTCCAGAGAAGCGTACTAAAATTGTAACGCTGCACGAACACACTGGCAAGCCTTACCAGTGAGCAAATCAGAGTACTATAGATTGGACTGGAAACTCTCCTGATTTAAATCCGATCAAGAATCTGTGGTCAATTTGCAAAGAACGAATATGGAATATATATATATATATATATATATATATATATATATATATATATATATATATATATATATATATGAGGAAAGATGTATATATATATGAAGGAAAGATGTATGAAAAAGTGGAAATAGTTTTCGTGTGGGACGTTTCGGGCCTTAGGACTTCATCAGACTAGGTTCGTTTACTTTGATCCGGCTACACATGCTACTACTCTAATTAAAAGAGAAAATTATTCACTCAGAAGAAAATGTTTAGAAAGTGCTTTAATCGCTAAATCCTCCACAGTAAATTTGCGTCCAGGTCCTACAACATTTCACCATTCTTGGCAGATCTTCTCTTATTACTATGTGGGATATATAAAAACAAAGATTATAGAAACAGAAAGAGAAAGACTCTAAATGAAATTGGCTAGATGATATACTTAAAACACATTAAAAAATAAAATCAATTTTCTAAATTTAAATTTCCAAGCGTCTGTCCTTCGTGTGTATGTATCGTCGCCTCAACGTGAACGAATCTAGTCCGATGAAATCCTACGGGACGAATAGCGCCATATAATTTTTTTTCAACTTTACATTCATCTTTCCTCCAAGACGGTTCTTAATATATAAAAAAATTATATATCGTTATCCTATATATATGTACAGGTAATATAGGTAATTTGTCGCCATTTTATATTTTTAATTTTGTGAATGGGCATTGTTTGTTTTTGATTTTATCGATTGCACAGTACAGTAGGGTCAATTGGGCACCGCCTGTGAGCACCATGACGGAATTCATTCCACCAGAAATTTGAAAACGGCATGCTGTACTGCTTGGTATTCATGCTGGAAGTTCCAATATGAACATTTCAGAATGTTTGGGTGTTATTCTGAGGACAGTGCTGAGGATTCGTAAAGAGTTATATGAGTAATGGTGATTACGAAGATTTTTGGAGTGATTACCAATGATGGCGTCGTTATGCCTCCAGTAATCTTCCCACGGGGCCTCCCACACAACACGAAGGTCTACATCGTGCCTTGAGAAAGTAGCGCTGCCTTGGGTCAAGAGGGTGGCTGTAGGAAGACGCTATGTCTGGCAACTGGACTCTGCACCATGTCACACATGCAGGAGAATCCAGTCATGTCTGTTAGACAATTTCTGCGACCACATCATCCCTTACATCTGGTCACATAACTCCCAAGATTGCTATCCCCTTGAGTATTATGTGTGGGGCACAGCTGAGAGCGAGACCATCAAAACTCCTTGTCACATCAAAGCTGAACTGAAGGCAAGGCTTATGGCAGCATTCCCCAAACGGAGACCGTCCAGAAATGCACTAATCGAATTCGTATGTAAAAATTTAGCGCATTAATCGAGGGATACTTGTATAGATGTCAAAACGAATAAGATGACAGCTACAAAATGAAGGTGTCAAAAATCTACCAGTTACAGAAGTTAAAATCACTGGGGGATGTTTTAACGGAGAATGGAAAATGTGGCACCGAAATCCGAAGGCGCATTGAAATATCAAAATACGTTTTCCAAAAAGTAAACAAAGTATTAAGAAACAGGAAAATTCCGTTAAAAGCAATGGAAGATTGCTGGACGGCTATGCAATATTAATCCTCCTATATGGCAGTGGATACATATTTAGAGGAGACTATCAGCAACAGAAATGTGGTTCTATAGAAGGAGAATATATATGTTGAGAATGCCATGGGTCAAACAAGGAGACACAAAGGACACTTACACTTAGTATCAGAAAAAGACAGTTGAAATTTCTAGGGCACATAATGAGGAATGAGGCTTTGGAAGATTTGACACCCACAGGATATATTGAAGGCAAAATGGACAGGGTAAAACAGTGAATAACCTACCTAACGAGCATGTGTAAATGGTTGTCATAACGGTTTAGGAGTATTTATATCATTTACATTGATCGGACTGTTGTTCTCATCTTTATTGCCATATTCACGACGTTTCGACAGTTGTACGCTCTGCTCTTCGTCAAGTGATTGGAATTTCAAGGATCCAGTGAATAAAAACTTTAGTTCGAACCATTTACTTGACCCAAATAGTTGTGACTTAAATACCAGGCTACTGCAGTGCTGAGCAAAAACTTGGACAGTTGAGTTAAAGATGGATAACTGGGATATTCAAAAGAAGCATGACACGTGGAACTAGAACATTCTACCCTGGTGGACAAAATAGTGGGTTCAGTTCGAACTTCCAATCACCTGAAGAAGATCAGGGCGTACAACGGCCGAAATATGGCAATAAAGATGAAGACAACAGTCCGAACAATGTAAATAATTTAAATAATTATTACAATACCTCATCGCAGAAATATAGACAGATATTAGGAGGTATAGCAAAAAGACAAAATTTACTCAGAGCTACAAAGGAGAGGAAATTGAGGAGAGCCATGATTACCCACGTCGTGAAGGGACACGACACAGAGAAGAAGATATCAGTCCATTCGAAAACACTTTTTATGTCTTTACAGAAACCTATCCGCACCTCAGTACATACACGTCCCCAGGTACGTATCTATATTTGTATTGTTGTGGAGGGAGAAAGAGAAAATACCTACCAGGTATGTATGGAAGTACCCATGTGTGATTGCACGTACGTGCCGAGCTATAAATAAACACAATGCCACGTGTACAAAGTCATCAGGTTACGTTCAGCCTGTCCAACCTTTGTAGCTAATAGCTAACATCTTTCTAGACGTTAGCAGTTCGTTGGTCGATGTGTTTTGGTGTCAGTGTGGAGATAATAAAAGTTAGGGATGATAAAATGTGAGAAGGGAGAATTACAGGGAGTGACGAACAGAGAGTGGGAAGTAAAAGAGAGAAGACACGTGATATATATATATATATATATAGATAGATAGATATATATATAGATAGATTGAGAGAGAGAGAGAGAGAGAGAGAGAGTAAAAAGCAATGTTAATGAAGATAAAGAAGTTGAGACGCAAAGAAAAAAATGGTTTCAAATAAATGTAAAAGAAGAAAAAACAAAAGCAGAATAGAAATTATTAAATTCGGAGAAGCATGAATGGAAGAAGTAAAGTAAAAACATTATGATGTGTATTTATATGAATATTATTTCTTGAAGAAGATCAAATGGAAGACATACATAAAATATCATACATCTCTCCCTATCCCTCTCTCTCTCTCTCTCTCTCTATCTAACTTTCTCAGTCTGTTCATTCCCTATACTTCTAAATTCTTGTTCTTTTATTGTTCTCTCTCATTAATAGTATTTTTTTCTTCTTTTCATATTCTCTAATACTCCATAACACCTTCCGTCTTAGTGGCTTTATTGCCTTGTTTGGGGTTAAATGATTAAAAGAAACTATAAAATATGGGCAAGTTCGGTCTACCATTTTTAAATTAAATCTTTCAAACTGTTTTGTTTTATCGGTAAATTTGCCAAAATTCATATTAACTTAAATTTTACATTATTTTTCCCCAACTACATTCGAATGTTGTTCCATTTATTTTCAAGGATTGTTCTGTGTGTAGTTACGCAACTGCTTTTTACTTCCGTCACGTTTGATGGTATCAATTTGAAACGTTTGAAGGAATCTCAATTTCAACTCACTCAAAGTAACATATAAATATTCAAACTGACATTTTTATGTGTGTGTGTGTGTGTGTGTATGTTCTTCAATATACGGTCTTCTATGGAGAAAAGCACCATGTTCAGTTTTGGCTGCTTCTTTTTTATGACAATATTCAAATTTTGAAAAATTGAACATGTATTTGTCTACGTTATATTTGTTGCTTGTATATTTCCCGCAAATGTCAATGATGACCTATCTAAGTTCCGGTTTATCATGTCATGAAAAAATAAGTTCCCCACCTCATCCCTCTGAGCTAATTTTCTATATAGCGTAGTTCTGACACTTGATTGGTTGATCAAGGCAAACCCACAAGTCTATTTTTAATTCTGACCTTGTGTTTCGAAAAAAGAGATAACACTTTGCTGTTGAAATTTTCTTAAAAATCATTTAATCACTAGTTATTTACCATCGCCTGAAGAGTTACAACAGTGCCGAAACGCGAAAGCTATTGTGTAGCAATTTCAACGTTTTTGTTCTAATCTCTTATAATAATAATAATAATAATAATAATAATAATAATAATGATATATAGATATATATATCATTATTATATTATATATATATATATATATATATATATATATATATATATATATATATATATAATATATATATATATATATATATATATATATATATATACATACACACACACACATACACAGGGAACGGGGGAAATTTCGACGTGGTGTAATAGTTAATAAGCTTATCTCGCTACATCAATTACGACTGAGTAGTGAGTTTGATCCTCACTGGGTGCATCACACTTTACCACATCAAAGCTACGCTTAGAAAATCTTTAGGGCACTTCAACGTGGTGTAATGCTTAGGAAGCTTATCTCTCTAGAATAATCCTCCCACATCTGGTCTGGTGCTTCTGCTATGTATTTAGCTTAGTAAAATGGGTATGTTATACCCACTCGGCTAGCCCAGCGAGGGTGACTGATGTTTACATAATATGTAAGCACCAACGAAACTAACCGAAGGGGAAGTGTCCATACGGCCAAGACGTAAATGCCGGAAATCACAATTAATTGAAAAAAAAGACCTGGAGAGAAAAAGACAAACCAAAAGTGTGTCTAGAAAGTCCTCGGTCGTATGAGAAACAGTAGAAAAGTGAGGTTTTGTCCACAAATGAATAACTTAAAGAAAATGAAAATTTGCACTTTCGCCATATTATGTTCTATGAATTTCGGAAAGAAGTAAGTGTCAGAACTGAAAAAAAATCATTCCGGTTTATTTTTATCGTGCTCCAGCTCTTCGGGCGGTCAAAAAGTGGTTTGGCAAACTTCGCCAGGGTAGTTTTAACCTAAACGATCAACAAGTCCCTGGGGGCGAACTTCTGACGTCGATGAAGATGTTCTATTTGCCACCGTGCAAAATAAACGAAAATCTTATGGAAGAGATTACGAAGCGTTTAAAAATCGGTGTGGCAACTGCCTTTCGCCATCTGAAGAGATCGGGTTCAAGAAAAAAGTCATTTTCCACCATAACAAAGCAAGACCTCATGTGCCAAAACGGACCTTGCAGAAGCTTGAAGAATTGAAATAAGGGACTCTCCGGCACCCCCCGTATTCTCATGACTTGGCTCCTTCGGATTTTCATTTGTTCCTGTCTCTACAGAACAATTTAAATGACAAATACAGTGTAACCCGGATATAAGAGACCCTGATATAAGAGAAACCCGGATATAAGAGAGATTTTCTCTGGTCCCAAATTAGAGCCATACTTACCTAAACAAAATAGACCAAACCCGGATATAAGAGAAACCCGGATATAAGATACTTATTCTCCGGTCCCGACAACTCTCTTATATCCGGGTTACACTGTACTCTGTATAGTCAGTCGAAAATTACCTCACAAACCTCTTACAACAAAAAACAGGAAGTTTCTACAAAAATGGCATCAACAATCTTGTAGAACGATGGGAAACAATTGTTAAAAAACAATGGAAACTATGTACTTCGGATTTTCATTCCGGCCTCTACGGAACTTTGACAAAATACATTCACAAGGCTTATTTGGATCGTGCCCCACCTCTTCAGACGGTCAAAAGGTAATTTGTCAGATTTCCTCAGGGTGATTCTAACCCAAACGTTCAACCACGCTCCGGACGAACTTCCGACGTCGATGAAGGTGGTGGCTGTGAGTGTTAGATTCTCCAAACCTTCTTTCCTCATTATATCTCCACAAAATGCTAGGTGTATATAATTGCCATCAAAAGTATTTTTGTACTTCTTATTTCCCTTAAAACTTCCGCATTAGTATCATGCTTTATCTAGGGTATGCTAAACATTTATCTGAAGATCCACATCTCTGTTGCTTTAACCTTCCTTCATCCTAGAAAAATAATTCATCCATCGATTTGATCAAACTCGAGTAGGATGTTTTCCTCTGCTTTTCTTGCATTTGATGGGTCATCTAAGCTTTAGATTCTCCATGCCTTCTTTCCTCATTATCTGTATCTAATTGTCATCAAAAGTTTCTTTGCTGCTCCTATACATCTCATTTGTCGGATGATCTGTTCCTGTTATATTCAATATTGGTCGGTAAAAGAAAAACCCTGTTGTTTCAAGTCATTTTATTTTCCTTTGTAACGAGATTATCTAGACTTCAATGCCAAATACGAGGGTAGACATCACTTAAAGGTATATATATATACAAATATGAAGAAATATATCCCTACGTTTATCATGTGGATGCTCTCAGCGATTCAGTTTATAATGAACATGATGGAAAAGGGCGTACGGATATAGAACAAAGAGAATCAAAGAGAAAATAAAATATAACTACGAACAAGGCCGGCGCAAGTGTTTCCTGTGTCCAGGTTGATATTTATGTTTTGACCACCTACCACGTTTAATTGTGCACTATCTCTCTCTCTATTTATCTGTCTATCTACCAATAAACTTAGCCAAATTATCTATCGATCCATTCATCTATAATATTTATTGGCATGTTGTATAGATTAGTAGGATTTATTGTACGGTGTTATAAAATGAATCCGGTACGATATTATCACGCAATAAGAAGATTTTATCATCTTCCATTCGTCCTCATCAAATTCAATGGCACTGAAGGAATTGCGATGACTATAATAGCTCTGTGTTCCGTGTGTAATATTGGAGAATATGAGGATCTCCGAAACTTTATTCCTTTCTCCCATGCTTTCAGTTCCGTCTGGAAACATGTTTGGGGAAATAACCAGAAGCAAATGTCTGCTTCCCAATTCGCCTATGCCTTTTAATCCGTTGATTTTCCATATTCTACGCATTCTGATTGGTTTCTTTGAATTTTTTAATGGTTAAGTAATTCTAGCGGCTTCTTAAAATTGAACTCACTTGATATGCGCTTTATGTGTGTCAAATGACCAACTTGTTGTAGTTGTTGTTGAACAAATTGATGCGTAGAAAACAATTGGATGTGGCAATGAATTCTACTGAATAACATGCTTCTTTGATGAGGCACAACCCTTGTTTCGCTCATCTTTTTGAATGAAGCGTATCCGTATTTGTGATTTGTACTGAAAGCCCTAATAGCGATCTCTGAAAACACAAATTACAGTTTTATTTCTCTTGTCCTTTCTACGTACTTTGACCCTTCAGAATGTGAGAGATCATGGCTGTCAATAACGTCTTATCTTTTGTAATTTTTAGAAATACTTTTTACATTTTACACTATTTACATTGTTCGGACTGTCCTCAAATTTATTGTCATATTCACGACCTTGTACCTTCTTCAGGTAATAAAAGGTTATAAAATGAATCAGGTGCGATATTATCACCAAATAAGATTTTATCATCTTCCATTCCTCCTCATCGAATTCATGAGGCACAACTCTAGTTTGGCTATAACTTTGGCGGTAGCGAAGTTGAAGAGGTCATCTTTTTCAATGCAGTGTATCCGTATTTATGAAGCATTATGATTTGTAGTGAAAGCCCTAACAGGGATCTCTGAAAACACGAATTACAGTTTTATTTCTCTCGTCCTTTCTACGTACTGTGTCCCTTCAGAATGTGGGCGATCATGGTACTCCACAGCGTCTTATTTTTTCTCTTAGCAACACTTTTTTACTTTTTACACAATATACAGTGTTTAGACTTTTGGCTTCAGCTTTATTGTCATATTCACATTTCGACAGCTGTACGCTCCAGCCTTCTTCAGGTTATATACAATGGAATTTCGAACCGAAAACCTTTCTTTAGATTGTTCTAGTTCCACGTGCCATGCTTCTTCCGGATATCTCAGTTTCAGTTATTTCCCTTTAGTAACTCAAGTCTCCAAGTTTTTGTTCACCTCCGCTGTGGTACTGAAAAATTGAATACGCTTGATATGCGCCTGGTGTGTCAAATGTGGTCAGAGAGACCTATCTGTCCTCCTGGGAGAGATAAACTCAGGCTTATCCCAATGGTATTCGCGCAAAAGTGAATATAACGAACTCGGCCGAGATTTGAACTTGGCTTAGTCGATTTCGTCTTCTGAATCGCTAACCATGACACCACTGAAGAATGTCCATGTAGTATATGCATATATTCAGTCAGTTATACACGCTTAGGCGATCATGTATCTTTCGATACATGATTGACAAGACAGAAATTTTTTCCGCAGTAGTCCTCCATTTTCTGCGGTAGACCAGTTGCCATCCAAGGCTAGAGAATCCGGTCTGTCCTGCCATAGCTTTAAGAAGAAGATTCATACCATTTCCAAGCTCATTAGCACATAAATGAATGGAATAGATGCAACTGGAATTCGAACTCGGCTCTCCGATTCCTCAATCCGAGTCGCTATCCATTACTCCACCGTAAAGAAACTTAAATAATTTTCCTTGACAGTATATTCACAATTAAAAAAACAAAAAAATCAATGCTGTTTCTGCACTTTCATTGCCATGCTGGTAATTCCATAATTAAGGACATTTTGCTCCAGAATAGATCCTTCTTTGTGCATATGCCAAGTCATTTCAGCATGTAGGCGATCATGACTCTTCACAATTTCCTATTATTTGTTGCCCAAAAGAATTTTCAACCTTCATCATCCATCTTTGTGTTTGTTCTGCCCTCCATTAAAATAAACACATTAAGTAGCTTACACGCTGTTTCCCACTCTTTCTCTTGCAATTCCTGTGAGTATTAAATTCTCTAAGCACTCTTTCTTCTTCACGACTCCCAGAAATGCCAAACGTCACTTTGTGATTGTAAGTATAAGTTTTCTTTTTCCGGCTATTCTCAGTTGTGTCTCTATCCGCGGGAAAAATACTGGGATGGGCCCGGTCCCGGGGAACAGCTGCCCACGGCTTTATCCCACTCATTGCACTAGTGAGGGGGTCGGTAGTCATACCGATGCCAGTGGAACCGACAGTTGTAGGAGCTGGGCAATTTTTGACCCTGGGCCGGGTGTACACGCTCGAGTTCCCCACATAAAATCCAACATTGTGTGGGACACCTCAGTGGGGACACCAGGGTAAATACCCACTCGCATGTTCTGTTCATTAGATTCTTAGCATTCGTCAGTAGAACACAGTCTCTTCAAGTCTATCTTCATCTGAGAGGAGATTGTCCAGCATTCACTGCCATATATTACATAGCAGCTCAGCAGATTTTTATTTATTTATTTTGTTACTAATATTTCCTCTGACTTAATATTAGGTTGTCACGCATGAAATGACGTATTTTTTGCTTGGCTTTTGATCCGGTCGTCTAACGAAGTAACCTCTTTTGTAGATTAAAAAAAATGACTTATTCCTGACTCTTTTTCTTTCCATATAATTTTTCTTTCAATATATTGTTACTCATAAGCAAAATGATAATGATTGCTATGAACCAATATCGAGTAATCTTACTGCATGAGTACAAACTGGAAAAAAATAACCATTTTTGCATCGAATTATTACATGCGATGAGAAATGGATACTCTTTAACAACGGTAAGAGAGTAGGCCAGTGGTTTGATGCAAGTGAATCACCAAAACAATACCCCAAAACTCCACTGCACCCTTAAACGTTAATGGCTAATGTATGGTGGTCATTCAAAGAGGTTATTCTGCGTTGCCTCAAAGGAAAACAATAGCAACAACCTCGTATTGTGGAGAAATTGAGTGTCTGCGCGAAAAATTGAAAAAGAAACAGACTTGTGATGGCCCAAGTTTGCTGCAAAGCACGGCCGCACGCTTCTCGATAAACTGACCAAAAGCTGCAAAGTCTGCACCTGATATAATCTTCTACTGATTATCACTTATTTAAGCATTTTGAGCTTTTCACACGCAATAAAACATTCTCCAATAAGGAAGAGATAATCGAAGTATTTGAACAAATTTATCCCGTTAAAGAATGAGAATTTTCTTAAAGACGGGATCAAGAATTTAGAGGTACGTTGGAGAAGAGTCATTCATCAACATGGCGCCTATTTCAACTAAATAAAGTAGTTATTTAACATTTTATTTTAACGTTTTATTCATTTCCTATGAAAAATGCGTCATTTTAACTGACTTCTTGAAGGTATCGTTCGCTATCCCTATGCACCTTTGGATTTCTGTAGTACATTTGCGGTAGTCTTTTGCTAAACTACCCAGCTAGTTAATTTCTGCTTGGATTTAATGTTCCCCCTATATTATTTACACATTGTGCTGCTTTTTTTCTGGTTAGTCCTGGGTATGACGACAAACTACAGACTTCTTTGCTTTTGTTCCCAGGTCCAGCAATGGGTAAATAATGAACCCCCAAACACTATGAAAGTATAAAAATACATTTTTATAGTAAAAATACCAGCGATATATTTTTATATAAAAAAATTACCAATGATACATATTTACATATATATTATTACCAACAATACATTTTTAAAGCAGAATTAACAACAATACAAATTTAAGTAAATAAATTTCATCTGTAGTTGAAGCCATAAATATTTAGATTTCGGAATTAAATAACCTATTAAGGTGTTCATATGCCGCTAAACAAAATCAACTAAATCTTTCTATGATGATTGTGAATGTTGTTTTTTTACAGTTGTTAGCCCTTTCTTCTTGCTTTCCATTGCTGCCACACGACAGGTTACAACATAGAAGATTGTACTGCGCCAGTTTCAGTGATCAACATTAGGCACTTCCAGAGGCAAGCGCGCATTCCGTGTCTTCATTACCTCACGACTAACCTTTACAGATTAAAAAAAAAAAACAAGCGCCTACGACCTGAACTTGACCCCGGCCTTTTAATAACAAAAGACCGGGGCGACCTGTGCGTGGATATATTTTTCGTGCGTGATTTTCTCGTGGCATCCGGTTTCTGTCAAAAGTTTCGGTTGTTGAAGCGATGAGGGTAGGAAGGAACGGGTGAAGATGAGGAGGGTTTGAAGAAGGATAAACATTTTCCCTCCTCTGCGTTGGCAGTGCGCCATTAACGCTTTATTGAGACCGGATGCTAAAGCCTGGCTGTTCTTCAAAGCTGTAACGATGTCATTTTGACTCGATGAGAGCTGGAATGCCGCGAATCTGTTGATGGAAGAAGCTGGGAGGAGAAATGGAAGAAGAGATCTGTGTGTGTGTGTGTGTGTGTGTGTGTGTGTGTGTGTGTGTGTGTGTGTGTGTGTGTGTGTGTGTGTGAAGGAGGAGATGCGTTTAAAGAAAATAAGGAACAGCTATTTGTTTCCAACTAATGGAAGGCACATCGTCGAAATCTGTAAAAAGGCTTTACGGGCACAAGAAACACAACGCCCTAAAAACTATACTTTCGTTGTCAACCGGCACAACACAATCTTGATGCATAAGACATGCGAAACTTATTAGGCTGGCTAAATATAGTTCTATCGATCTATCTACTTATCTCTCTCTCTCTCTCTCTCTCTCTCTCTCTCTCTCTCTCTCTGTATATGTATATGTATATATATATATATATATATATATATATATATATATACAGTGTAACCTGTGTTAATGTATATATAATAGACCAAACCCGGATATAAGAGAAACCCGGATATAAGAGACTTCTTATCCGGTCCCGCCAACTCTCTTATATCCGGGTTACAGTGTATATATATATATATATATATATATATATATATATTATGAAATGGATTAAGTCCGATAATTATTTAATATATTTTCTGTTTATACGTTATCTTAATATATACAATGTACTTAAGTAAATTCTTAGTTGTTGTTTTTTATTTAATTAAACAGTATTAATTATATTTACAGGCCTGAATGTTCGAGAAATTTTATAGAAAATATTCGTTCTCCAACAGGAATCGAACCTGTATCCGATACGGAACGGTCATTTGATCTGACGTGCTATACCACATAGCTATAGAGAAGCGTCTGGTTAGCAAAGTCCAAATTAATGTTAACGTTAAGGTACGTCTCGAGAGCTGATATGAACGTACGGGAAAAATCATCAAAGATTTGTTGTTTAAAAACATTAATTTGGACTTTGTTCGCCAGACGCTTCTCTATAGCTAAGTGTTATATCACATCAGATCAAATGACGGTTCCGTATATGACACAGGTTCGATTCCTCTTGGAGAACGCATATGTTTTACGAAATTTCTCCAACATTCCGGCCGTTAAATGTAATTATAATTAATATTATTTAATTACAAAGCAGGGCATTTAATAAAATAAATTGTATCTACTAAAATAACGTATAAACAAATATATATATATATATATATATATATATATATATATATATATATATATATATATATATATATATATATATATATATATATATATATGTGTTAGTGTGTGTGTGTGTGTGTGTGGAGTAATGGTAGCGCCTTTTATTGATGAATCTGAGAGCCGAGTTCGAATTCATTACATTCAGTTACGTGCTAATACCCTTGGGAAAGGTGTGAATCCTCTTCTTCTCCCTCCAAAAAGCAGGACAGACTGGGTTCTATAGCCTTGGTTGGCAGCTGGTCTAGGAGAAGGATAACTGTGAATTCAAAACCTGCGGAGGGCCGTTTTTTTTTTTTTGTTTTTTTTTTTAAGCTTATCACCGCAAGCAAGGCTGGAAGCCACTAGCACGCAAGGGGTTACAGAAGGTTTGGAGGAGAGCAGATAGGAGTGGTAAAGGAGGGGATGTGGAGAAAGATAGTGGATCGATCAAGGCAAGGGGGTTACAGAAGATTTGGAGTGAGAGCAGATAGGAATGAAAGGTGAAAGGATGTGGAGAAGGGAAGTGGATAGATCAAGGCAGCTGGAGATGTCGATTGACGTTACACTTAAATAGTTGGAGCTTATATTTGTCAGGGAAACAGGAATAAGGAAGGGAGTTCCACAGGCGAGATGTGCGAGACATGAAGCTATTGAAGTTGAAGAGACGTCTACATCTAACAGTTTCAACGATGAAGGGGTGGGAACGGGATGCCAGCCTCGTGGGACGTTTAAATTCATGAGGCCTAGGAACCAGCGAAAGCAGCTCCTCGGAGTAATTACCGTGAAAGTATTTGTAAAAAAGACAGAGCGAGGCAACATCGCGTCTGTGAGAGAGCGACTGCAGACGAGATGACAGATCAGGGCCAATTACATTGCATATCCGTCTCTGGAACTTATCAAGGACGCTGAGGCAAACAGCAGGGGCTCCAGACCATATATGGCAGCAATACTCCATGCAAGGGCGAATGGTCGATTTATAGATTTGGAGGATCGATTCCGGGGAACCTTGTGGCACTTAGTGCACCAGGTCTCTGTATTCGTCCCTTCAAAAAGTGTGGATAGTCCTGCACGAAACCTTCACCACTATAATCAAATCTCATGTGCCGGCGTCGGGCTCTCAGTTTCTAGGAACTGATCTGCTTGACCCTCATACGTCGAATTCGACGGGAGAGTCGATGATCCCATATATACTACTGGTGTTAATAAAACAGTGCTCGATGTAATATAACAGAGCTATTAAGTATATATTAATAAATATACATATTATTCCTCATCGATAGTACGACTCGGAGTTTCATGCACAACGCAGTCTTCAGGCGCTGAGTATGAACAGACCGTTGCGTAATTTGAATTTTAATATATCTCGTTATCACAGTGCTGGCGTAGAATTACAGGTTTTTGAATTTAAAGTTATATTTGGCAATTTAAATAAGCGGGATTTGTATATGTATGTAAGAAAAAAATAAATTTAAATATTTAAAAATATATTTTTGAGTTGCGAATATTCATATTTTAACTTTTTTAAAAAATTTCTTAATTAAAGGGAGATTACTTGTTCTTATTAAAAAAAAACAAGGAAGAAACAACCAAAAAATAAGCATTAATTTATATTCAAAATAAATATCAATTTACATTAAAAAATAAACCGTAATTGACATTAAAAATTAATCTAGATCAGCTTATTTAAGCAGATATTTATTTTTATGTCTACATGTAATTATCAATTCATTTCTCTTGTTTAATAAGCTCAGATTATTTAAGGGTTTTAAGCTAAACAGTTTTCCAGCAAGTTATAAGTTGCATTTATTTCCTTTTCCGTTATAAGATTTGGCTTTTGCTATAATATCGTAGCTATTAGGTTGGTGCAAAAATAATGTCGTTTTATATATATAAGTTGAACGTCAAAAAACAACATTATTTTTGCACCAACCTAATAATAGAAGGAGAAATAGCATTATTTTTTAATTGCCAGAAATATCTAGAGAGAGTGCAGTGCTGTTCCTATATTTTATATTAACTAAAGTCATTCGATGACGGTAGAGACGAAATTTCCAAAGAACCAAACTAAAATTTAACATTGTTACCGGAATGTATGCTCGCTCGGTATACAATATTGTTATATACACTGACCGTTTAAGGGACAGATCATATTTTTTCGGCAAAGAAATTGTATCGATCCATTCGATCATTGAAACGTAAAATAACATTTAAATTGAGCTTATTTGCAAATAGAAACTTTAGCTAAGCTCATGTTTCAACCTACCCTTAAAAAAGTATATGGTTGTGGTTGTCTGAGGAATAACAACCTGTTTGAAGGACACTTTCGTGCTATAAACCGCCTGTGTAAAAAAAAAAGAAGAAAAATCTAGCTGTGGAAATAGACATCCTTCTTAAAAAATTCAACCGTCCTTTATCGGCATGAGCGACGTACCCTTATCCGTTAAGTTTTACTTTTAATTACAGTGGTTTAATTAGACGATATCAATTCGACTCGCGACGAAAAGTGAAACAGAAACCAAAAATTTAATCAAGAATTGTTTTATAAACATTTCAATTCATTTAATATTGAAATCTCTCTATATAATCTATCAATCGGCCAAATATATTTACTCTAATGAGGCAATGTGGCATATCCGGGATTTCAAAATACACGAGCGTCTTTCAACAGTGGTGAATCTAGCTGTTCATCTTGAAAATGGCCAGCGTTTATATTTCATAGAATATACTTCTCGAAACATAGCTGAGAATACACCAGAAACAACTTTGGGAACTTACTTCAAATTGACCTTTTGTCCGAACCCTGCTGTATGTTGAGATTCCAATCTACTACACTTGGGCAAACAAAAGATGGAGCAGGCGTAAACAAGGAGCACATGTTGAGGGCTGGGAAGAAAATGCTGTCTCCAGAAGCGGGACTATCGGGCAGGTGTACACTGCACATTCCACTCAGCAGGAGTGCTTTTTTCTGCGCCTGCTGCTGCACACTGTCAGAGCGCACACATCCTTCACAGATCTGGGAATATATAATGGAGAAATCCGTACGACCTGCAGAGAAGCCTGCGCCAAAGATGGACTACTGGAGGACGATGCCCACTGGCACCAGACACTGGAGGTGGCAGCAGTCAGCAGAGCACCAAGTCAACTGCGCCAGCTATTTTCCATCATGTTGATGACATGTAGCTTGGGTCAGCCTTTCAGGCGTTGGGCGACCCACAAAACCAGCATGGCAGACGACATCCTACAAAGGATTCAAAGACAAACCCCAGCGGAAATTATGACGTTCAATGATGCCATTTACGATGAGGCATTAGATGACCTGGACGTAGGAGGCCAAGGAATTGCCACATTTGGCCAACCTCAACCTGAGCAGACAGCAAATAATCTTGCAATTGAGTACATGCGGAAGATCAGCTATGACACAAAGGAAATGACGGCGTATATAGCTGATAACGAACACAAACTGATGAAAGACCAATTGGGTTTTTATGACACGATTATTTCGAGCATTGAAGGTGAAAGAAGAAATCTATTTATCCTTCATGCCCCCAGGTGGAAATGGCAAGACATGTATCATCAACCTATTTCTGCCTAAGCTGCGCTAAATGAAACATATTGCGCTAGTAGTGTCGTCAAGTGGAATAGCTGCAACCCTGCTAAATGGTGACCGCACAGCTTATTCGTGCTTCAAACTCCCTTTGGACCTGTCCAAGAAAGGGAAAACAACCTGCAACATCAGTCGTGTTTCTATAAAAGGCAAACTCCTCAGTGATTGCAAATTGATAATCTACGATGAGGCGACAATGAGTCATAAGGCTTTCTTCGAGGCTCTTGACACAGCGCTTCAGGATAACCACATATGACTCATGAGAGGTGCAATAATCTTGTTTGCGGGAGACTTTAAACAAACCCTTCCAAGGACAAGAGCTGACGAGGTAAACGCCAGTATAAAGACTTCCTACCTGTGGAGCTGTGTGAAAAAGTTGAGAGTCACAACGAACAAGAGAGTGCGGCTCAATAGTGATGAGGAAGCTGGCACTTTTTCTAATCAACTATTAGATGTTGGTAATAGCACTTTGGTTAGCGGGCCAGTTTGCTTTTTGAGCATATGGTATCTGATTTAAAGGAACAAATGACTAAGGTGTTTCCTAGCCAGAGGAATCAGTTTACAGACAACTATCAGAGAACCCGTGCCATTTTAGCACCAAAGAATGTGGCAGTTGATGATTCGAACATCAACCTACTGTAACATTTGCCAGGTGAACGACGCAGCTACAATTTCATTGAGACTGAACTAAACAGCGATGAAGATGTGAATTATCCAGTTGAATTTTTGTATAGCCCGACACCAGGAGACCCACCCACCTCACAATTTGCACCTCAAGATTGGAGCACGGGTGATGCTGCTAAGAAACCTGGATCAACCGAAGCTTTGCAATGGCACACATCATAAAATTAAGACGATGCCAACAGTCTTAGAGGCGGCAATGCTGACTGGCAAGACAAGCAGTGTATTGATTCCGAAAATTCCACTTATTCCCTCGGATATGCCTTCCAGTTCAAGCGGATGCAATTCCCGGTGAAACTAAGTTTTGCAATCAGACTTAACAAAGCTCAGGAGCAGTCCTTGGATGTGGTAGGCATTAACATTGCAGGATCGGTTTTCTCTCAGAGTCAATTTTATGTGGGATTTTCAAGAATCCGCAATCCCAATCATTTGTTTATTTATACCCCTTACGGAAACATCAAATATGTTGTTTTTTTTTATCAAGAGACTGCAAACTTGATAAGTAACACCAAACCATCAAGGGTTTATGATTTAGATTTAACTGTACTATTTGTCAGTGTTGCAAATCTATGTTATTCTATTTGTAAATCTATACATAAATCTCTTTGTAGATCTATTATGAAACTATATGTCAATCTATTTGTACATCTATTGTAAATTTATATTAACACTAGCCCTTCTAAGGGCTATATTCACTGTGAACGCACAAAAACATTTTCAGAGCTACTTATTTTGAATTGTTACTTTCTGATCACCAATTTTCCTGTTATTACGTAAGTTGCTTTACGATTTTGGTATTCATAACTTATTGGTATTTCCTTCAAAAATACTAGGGGCGGCGGTTGGGTATTCTCTGTGAACACACAAATGCTCTTTTCTTTGATTATTTCAAATGTTGCTTTCGGATAACCGAAGAAAGCAGATGTTATCCCCAGTTCCTGTTCTCATATGAACAGGAACTGGGGATAACATCCGCTTTCATGAGAATTACTTGGTACGTCAGCTAGTATGTAATATTCAACTAGAAAAACTGAAATACAATGTATCTACATACAGATTAGAGACATGTCATAATAACATTCAATCTTAAATAAATTAACAATGTTTTGCAGTAATTGTTAACATTAGCTTGAGAATTTTCTTCTTGAAAAGTGAATAGTGTTTTTTCGAGACTTAGCATGAGTAAAACAAATTCAAGGACTTGAAAAAAAGACAAAAGAGCACAGTTTGCATCAAAATCCGCGAAGGTTTTTTCATTCCTATAACAGCCAGTTGTGCTTAGTTTAATTTGTAACTTATATAAATGTAGCTTTAAAAAGAAATAATGTGTTGATAAGATAGCGAGGGCCGCAAAGAACTGCCCGGGGCCCACAGTCAGGCTTGAACTGGTTGAGCTTTCCAGGCTAGTAGTACGCACTTGTCATATATATATATATATATATATATATATATATATATATATATATATATATATATATATATATATATATATATATATAAATCGACCTAACCTAATATATATATATATATATATATATATATATATATTAGGTAATATAACCTAATATATATATATATATATATATATATATATATATATATATATATATATATATATATATATATATATATGTATATATATTAGGTAATATATATATATATATATATATATATATATATATATATATATATATATATATATATATATATATATATATATATTAGGTAATATAACCTAATATATATATATATATTAGGTTAGGTCGATTTTGGAACTGTAAAAAGAATAACTCGAGGAAAGTTGCAAAATAACGTCAAAAATTACCACAAAAAATATTTTTCTTCAAAACTTCGTATTTATTTGAGGAATCGAACTTAAAGACAAAATAAATTGCGATTTTTATCATCATATCGGTGTCACCGGAAACATGTGTAGGTTAAATTAAAACCGAGTCTTAACGAAAAGAAAAGAAAAAAATAACCCTTAATAATGGATATTTTTGAGTTTATTATCTATTCTCTTAATAGATTACATGAAATTACTAAAAATCAAAAATAAAACAAACTAAAAGATTTAGTTTAGAATACACATAACTACTTATGAACGGCGTCTTTTTTACTGGATATTTTTTTCGTATTTACCGGTAGTAATTACCTCCTCTTGCAAGTTCGTTTTATTTTTGATTACTGTTTACGCTTTTAACTAGCACAAATATCTATTTTATTTTTCATCAAAATATACTTAACTATTTAAAAAAATACAACTTTTATAATTATTGTAATTTGTTTATATTTTTAAAATTAGTGTTTTATTAAAAAGTATGTTTACAAGCTAATCCCAGAACTAACTCTAGTTTTATGTAAATAAACATTAATTTAATAATGCATTTCAAACTTTATTTTCCAATTTATTTTGAAAAATATTTTTGTGTAATTTCTGATAATACATATATTTTCTTTGTCAGGTATTTTAATAAAAATGGCAGGAAAAATCATCCCAAAGGGCCTAGCATACCGTGGAATTTTGATAAGGCTATAGCCTTATCAAAATTCCACGGTATGCTGTTGAGTTGATCAGGGGTGATGTATCTTCCAATCTTGGAGCCAGGCTTACCAATGCATTGCTCTTGGATTTGAGGGCTATGGGCCTTCTTATCCCCAATATTAATATAAAAAGATATTTATATAGATAAATGTAAAACTGATAGAGCAAAGGCTAAAGTGAAAACAAATGCCCATGAACAGCATGATGAAAAGGTGGAAAATCTTCGTATTGGAGTTGATGGGAGAACTGACAAAGACACACTAATGTACAAGGAAATAGTGGAGGAAAATGGAAAGAAGACTGAAAAAAAACCAAGAGACCAGAACGCCACTTGACTGTCACAAAGATGACATATGAAAGTGAATATCTGACACATAGGGTTCTTCCTAATATTGGTGCAACTGGTGTGGTTCTTGCCGAACTGATGTGTTGCATTAATTCAACAGTGTGAGCACTATCAAGGCTATCCTTGTTGACAAACACTAATGCCAATTCAGGCTGTGAAGGTGGATTTGCTGCACCTCTAGAAAGAAAACTTAACAGAAATCTTCACACTATTGGTTGCTCCTTGCACCAAAATAAACTTCCGTTTAGAGCTCTTTTTAAACATGTAGATGGTACCACAAAAAAGCCCTGTCACCTTCAATGGTCCACTGGGTATATTACGTGCAAATGATTACCATAATTTACACCAAATATAATTTTCAGCTGTTGGCAGTCCTCTGGATTCTATTTTTAGAATTGAAAATGCAGATACCCTTAGTTGTGACCAAAGACTCCTTTATGAATATACAGTGGGTATTTCTAGAGGTAAGGTGGACTCTAGATTTGCATCATGGAAAATTGGTCCATTAAACCAGGCAAGGTGGTTAACTTTAGGCATAAGTCTGATGTGTTTATGGACTCATGGTGCATACTCACTAAATATTTCAACCAAACTCCACAGTTTAATAAATTTTATTGTGAATGTGTATGCCATTTGCTGGTTCGAAAATAAAAGAAATAACAAGTTCCACAATCAGCAAATGTATATTTTCAATATGATCCTAAGGATTAGGAAGCAACCATATTAAATCCAACAGATCACACTGAAAAATATACAATACAATGCTTTCGCCTTACTGCCTAAATATCTTATATTCAGTGGTCAAATCTGATGAACTGGAAGTGAGGGAAGAAGCTATAAAAAGAATTTTGGCCATTAGGTTAGTAAATATTTATTCATATAAAACTGACTAAATTAGGCCGAATTATGAAATCATTTTAAGGATTTTATCTAATGTCACCATAAATATTAAAGCAGTACAGAGTGCATTTTTTTAAATATATTCTTTCAAGAGTGGGGAGCAAACCAAGAAAAGATTAAAAAGAATCACAACTATCAATTTTAAAGCTATGCACTGGACACAGTTAAAAATTCTGTCATTAAGTGGAGTTTGTGAACCACCACTCACAGAAGAATTTTCTGAAAATGAACTTCAGGAATAATTATTAATGGTACGAAGCTTGACTTGCCAGATTTGCCCTCACTTTCTCAAGGCGTGGAACGGGCAGTCAAGTTAACAACAGAAGCTTCCCAATCAGTGTATGGCTTTGAAGCAAGGCACCAGCACATAATAGCAAAAGCTTTGTGCCAGAAATTGAGACCATCAATTTTGTCTGAGGGCTCTTATATGAAGCTATTTGACTCTATATATTAAGCCCTATTAAACTATTCTTTATTTTTCAACATTTGTTTGTTTGTTGTATTTTCATTCAAAACAGAAGAAAAGTCAATTTTTTTAATGTATTCAACTAATACTGCTTAATTCATGAGGTAAAAACAGCATTTCAAAGTCGTCAGTGATTGGGGGAGATTTTCAATTTGAAGTTTACTTATAATTTCTTCATTTTATTTCATTTTGATAAAACAAAGTAACAACATTCCCTGATTTAAATAGTGAAATTGTTTGTTCTTTTAATCAATATTTAGTCCAAATTTTGCAAAATCGTGGATTTTTCAGTGCATTTTTGTCTACGATCTTTGATGCCAAATGCTCAAAAAACCGTTGAAGTGTCAGATCTAATTTTTTTTGTATCAGTACTTAATAGGTCTATACACAATTTTCGGTACATTATTCTTTTTGATATTTTTAAAAAAGTGAAAAATCAACCTACCCTAATATATATGTATATATATATATATATATATATATATATATATATATATATATATATATTTGTGTGTGTGTGTGTGTGTGTGTGTGTGTGTGTGTGTGTGTGTGTGTGTGTGTGTGTCAAATAAAATAAAATAAAATATGAAATTAAATTAAATTTAAATACGAAATCGCGATCATTTTGATTGGCCTAGTTCCCGATAATGTCACGCTGGACCATTTCAAACGTCCAGCTTCCCGAAGAATACCAGGATGCAGACAAAGGAATTCTAACTACCATACAGACACCACCTGGTTCTTGATAATGACTGCGATAGTCGAAAGTACTTGAACAAAAATAACAAAATATAGATATGGTATTGAAAAATATATTAAGAAACTAAACTATATATTTATATCCATCTATCTCTTCACTCCGCCAGAAATTTGGAATCAGCATACTGTAGTGTTTGGCATTCGCATCGGAAGCTCTAATACGATCATTTCAGACGGGTTGGGTGTTAATCAGAGGACAGTTCAGAGGATTCCAGTCAACATCATGGTGTATGGAGATGGCGACGTTATGCTTTCATTCATCTTGCTACAGAGCCTCAGGTACAACACGGAGCCCTACATCAAGTCCCTAGAAGAGGTAGTGTTGCCCTGGGACAAGAGATAGCTGCTGGAAGATCCTGTGTTAGGCAGAAGGACTCTGCACCATTCCATACAATCAGGAGAACCCAGTCATAGCTGTCAGACAATTTCTGTAACCACATCATTCCTTATATCTAGCCACCTAACTCCCCGACTAGAACACCTTTGATTATTATGTGTGGTGAGCAGTTGAGCGAGAGACCAACAAAACTCCTTGTAACACTAAAGCTGAACTAAAGCTAAGGATTATAGTAGTATTTACCAACTTAAACAAGGAGACCGTCCAGAAGAGCCGCAGGAGATTCCGAATTCGTCTGGAGGCCGTGGTTGAAGCCAGTGGAGATTTTATTGAATAATTTTACGCTTTCGTATTTCAAGATATTTTTGTGTAAATTTTATTTAATTTTTGCGTAATTTAGACGTCGCATCCTATATATGTATATATATATATCGGGAGAGAGAGTGTGGGATAAAATTCTACACATCCTTATGAAAGTGTAAGCGATCCGTTGAAGATAATTTCATTATCCCTAGATATTTGGTTTTTGTTTCACGCGTGGGGAGAAAGTTGAAACGATAAGTAAGTTACAAAATTTGTAAGTTACAAAATAAAATGATATGAAAAATATTTTAAAAACATGAAATAATTTTCTTGTTGATTGAACATTAGTTTAAGCATGTAATAATTGTTATTCTTTCCACTTATTAGCTGTAGCATTCGATGATGAATTAATTAATTATAGATAACGGCACGGAATTGTGTATCGGAGAACCGAGTTCCAATTCCCATAGGGGTCATTATATTTACCTACTCGCAAATACCTTGGAAAAGGTATGGATCCCCCTCTTTACTCCCAGCTATGGGTAAATTAGTAAGACTTATACCACTAAATTATTTCAAAAATAAAATAGGACGCTAAGTGTTTATTTTTGTTATGTTGGGAATCGAAAGTGTATGCTTTGTCATCATTATTATCATCATCATCATCATCATCATCATCATCATCATCATCATCATCATCATCAATATAACCATCATCAATATCGTTATTCTTATCTTCTATTGTTTTCTATATAGAGAGGGGCTTATGGCCATATCACGTTGAAAAATCAGTTCCAGTACGATCACCGAATTTAAGCAACGTCGAGCCTTGTCAGTACCTAGATGGGTGGCCGTTTGGGAAAAGCAGGTGCTGTAAGCTTGGATGTGCCGGTGATGTAATGGATAATGGCTCGGAATTGTTAATCGGAGAGCAGTGTTTCAATTCCAGTCGGGTTCAACACGCACAAATACCCTTGAAAAAGATATGAATACACTTATTCTAAATCCAGCCATGGGTCAATTAGTAGGACTTGTATCACTAAACCATTATCATCTCAAAAAAAAAAAAAAAATAAAATTTCTTCAAAAGAAAATTCTTTCAAAAAATTCTACTGATTTAAATAAACTGCAAACGGTTGATTAGTCGTAGAATCAATCAAAAATATTTCTACTTATTAGATTAGATCACTGAAGAATTTTTTTGATTATTCTTGAAAAATCTCTGAATCCTACTGAAAATGTCTTCATAAAATTCCACCAATTTTCTGATATTCCTGTCTCCGTTGGTGTTGTCCGGTTCATTATGTCCTTTATACCTTCCCCTTTCGGGACTGTTGACTACCACAACTACAATATGTGACCGTGTAATCATTTTAGTTGTGTCTCTGACTTCTGGAAGTGTACATTGATTGATTAATTAGTCGTTTAAGATAGCGCGATTGAGCATACATTGTCCGCGGTCATTGGTATTGTCAGGTCTTCCCTTCATAGATCGTTTTCTATCTTTCTTTATTTTTAAGAAGGGAAAGATTCATTCATTCTCGAGTAAATAGAGGAAACGGCGCATCAATCAATTAATCTTATCGAATCTTCAATCGTGTCAACTCAAATTTGTGAGGATTATCGGGTTAGAGACGCAAGGAGAATCACCTGCATATGGATGTCACGTCTCCTGGACAACATTACCTGATTTCACAAGTGGGAAGGTCAGAACATTCCCTGGATCTGGCTATTTGTTG
This sequence comes from Acanthosepion esculentum, assembly GCA_964036315.1. Taxonomy (NCBI): domain Eukaryota; kingdom Metazoa; phylum Mollusca; class Cephalopoda; order Sepiida; family Sepiidae; genus Acanthosepion; species Acanthosepion esculentum. Next base: position 95,392,875 of record OZ038483.1, on the reverse strand, counting down.
GAGATGCCACAGGAAGGTTTTGAAAAGGATAGATTAAATAAATGAATCATTTAATTGTCCCGTTGAAAAAATATACGCATTATAAACAGTGCAAAAATGTCAGATTGAGTATATCTGTAAAAGGACAATATGAATAGAGAAAAAAAGAAAACTTATCTTAGCCGACACGTTTCGTCTTTTGAGAGATTTTATATGGGCAAATTCGAGGATTTTATTTTGTGACAAGTATTTATAAAATAAAATCCTCGCATTTGCCTTGATAAAGTCTCTCAAAGGACGAAACGCGACGGATAAGTTTTTCTTTTGTATTTATTCATTATAAATAATGCATGTGTTGTGTTATTCATAGTGTAATGAAGTTAATAATTATTGTTTTATGTGTTAATCACAACGGTAGCAATAGAAAAATTTATTTTAATCATTTCACCCCAAATAAGGCAATAAAGCTACTAATACGGAAGGAGTTACTGAGTTTGAAAGAATATTTGGAAAAAAAACATTATTGAGGAGAGAGAACAATAAAAGAACAGGAATTAAGAAGACAGAATATAACAATTGATATTGCATTTAAATTTTTGAAGATCGAAGTTAACTTGAATGCATTAGAAAAACTGTGAGCATAGAATTTACGGTTATATATACCTATTTCAACATTGATGAGACCTAACTGCCAATCTGGTACGGAGCTTAAATTCATAAAGGCGAAGTACTAAAGAAAAAAGCTAATCAGGACAATTGCCATGAAAATATTTATAAAAAAGTGCACAGGGAAGTTACATTACGGCGGTAGGAATGTGACTGAAGCCGAGATGCCAGGTCAGGGTCGATAACATTTCAGATTCTTCTTTGGATTTTATCAAGAATCTTTTAAATAGATAGCAGAAGCATCAGATGTGGCAGCAATATTCAATGTATGGACGAATGGTAGACATATAAATGTTTAAAATAGATTCTGGTGAGAAAAATTGTCTGGTACGTTACAGTTAAGCAACTTTCCTAGCAGCAGACCTTAGCAAATTGACTTAATATAATCATTCTACGTCATTTGAAAACGTTAGTCCATTGCTTAGTGCTGATAAAAGTTTTGATTCAAAATTAAATACTTTACAGAACAATCTTTTTTTTTTCTTTTTCAATCCGATAAAACAACGCTTCCCCATTAAACATCGTATATCGAACTTTATACAGTGCAAATTTCGTATTAAATTTCAGCGAATAACTCGAAAATGTTACGGACTTATTTTATCTTCTTGCGGATCTATAATCAGTGAGGACGAAACGAAAATACAAGGATAAAGTAAATAAATTAAGACAGCGAGACAGATTACTTAAACTGTTCGAAAAACTTCTTCCCAAGATCTTCGGCGTTATGGATCAGCAGACACTCAAGGGGATGCTTACTCGACCACTACAATCTCAACCTCTTCAAGACTAAGGTCAACCGTTATCTAATGTACATATCCATGTAAGCGACCAAGTTTGCTTCCATAAAACAACCCCATTCAGCAACTCATTCAGATAGATAGATAGATAGATAGATAGATAGATAGATAGATAGATAGATAGATAGATAGATAGATAAGAACAGAGTGAAATAGATAGATAGATAGATAGATAGATAGATAGATAGATAGATAGATAGATAGATAGGTAGGAATAGTGCAAGAACGAAAAATAAATTGGTCGGAGGAAACCAATTAGAATATGGTGTAGACTGATATTAAAAACAGTAAAAATGGTTAGCAGCGAATAGTGAGATAAAATGAGTTCCCCGCCGGCTTTCCCATACTGACGGGGCTGCTGTGGGTGGTGTTGCATAAAAAGCGAGAGAGGTTAAAGTATAGGACGGCTTATTTGAGGAATACATAAAAAGCAGCTGATTTCTTTATGGGAGCTGGCACACGCCAAGGTGTAAGCATATGCACGTAAAAGAACATTCATATACATATATATATATATATATATATATAATAAATTTACTAATTTAAAAATATGGTCCCATCGCTACACAGGAATTACAATGTTTCAAACATTATTTCTCATTGTTTATATATATATATATATATATATATATATATATATATATATATATATATATATATATATATATATATATATATATATATATATGATTAATACAAATATGAAATTTTTCACATAGCAAATTGATGTTATATTCAGCACAACTCCACCAGTATTTTGTAGATGAACATTAATATAATCGTTCGGTTCACTCGTCAGGAGGTATAACGAAGTATCTGTCGATTTTTCTCATTTTTGTTTTCATATTAAGTTGTTTTTTTGTTTTTTTTAAATGTATGCATTTGTTTACTGGCGTTAGGGTGATTTTTCTTTTCTTTGTATTCGTATATGTATGTGTGTACGTGTATGCACGCGCGCAAGTGTTTTTATGTACGCCTATACGTGATCGTATGTGCAAATGTGTAGGATGTGGTGGCTTTTCTTTTTTTCATAATTTTCTTGTCTCCTTACACTCTTTCATTATTCCTTTATACACGCACACACATTCATACATACATACATACATACACGCACACACACACACACACACACACACACACACACACACACATATATATATATATATATATATATATATATATATATATATATATATGAATTTGATTTATTTGAGTAGCAATTTTTAACTTACGCACTTTTATTAAAAAACAACGTAAGTTCCTACTTGATTATTTTTGGAAAATTAATTTTCCATATTTCTAATATTTTTCTTTTGATTTCTAGTTCGTATTTGTATATAAAACTTGTCTAAGCATTTTGAAAAGTATCACTTGTCTTAGTCAAAAGTGTTTAGACATGGCATTCTTATTTAAAATACAACCGGAAGTAAAATAAAAATTAGAACTAATGAAAAAGTCAATAAAAAAACAATAAGGGACTTGATGTTACCTTCAGCATCCCGACTCAGGATTTTTGTTGACAGACCGTCAGTCCACTCTTCAGTTGATATCTGCAATAGCCCCTGAAGTGTGGACAAACAGTTACTTGTATTAATTCTATTAATGGTCTCTCTCTCTCTTTGATATCGAGGACTTTATTGCAAAAACTGCTCGCCTTATATGCCTTTTCTCGCAGTATCCCATTGGCTGTCAACATTTTTGGCTTCATACTATCCCTGACATCAATATTATATATATATATATATATATATATATATATATATATATATATATATATATATATATATATATGATGAAAAATATGGAAAAGACAAAACAAAATCATCATTTTTCATCATAGCGTCGGATCTACATCCACATATTTGCTTACATATATATATATACACATACACACACACACACACACACACACACACACACACACACACATATATATATATATATATATATATATATATATATATATATATATATATATATATATACCTCCTCCAGGTCTATTTCACTGTCTCTTTCTCTCGACAAAGTCGATAAATTGTGTCCATTCCTCAACTTTTGCACGAGGAGCGGGCGTACTTACACGGATAAACCGTGTCTTGCTACATTGAAAACAAACTTACCTTCCTTCATCATGTGGCCAAGCAGAGGCTACTGCATTTGAATTTATACATACATGCATATATATGCATATATATATATATATATATTTACTTCCACCCGGACTCTTTGTCTCTTATGTGCCAGGAATGTTACACTTGAACTCTTGAAACTTCAACCTTAACCTTATCCGTCTGTATCATTATATTGTGTTATATAATGATTAATTTAGTATTTATCAATACACTGTTAATTTTCTTTATTATTATATAAGGCCAATATACACCTGTGATAAGACAAGTCGATTATCTCCCCTGTCTTATGATTTGTATAAATAAGCCAAGCCGTCTTAGCGAAAACGGAAAGACTCTTCTTCAATTACGTTCAATAAAGACACATTACCCGGTGGAGGCAGGGATTGGATTGAAGAATCGGAGAACCGAGTTCAAATTACAGTCGAATCCTCTTCTTCTCCCTCAGCTATGGGTAAATAGCAGGACAGACCGGGTTATATAGCCTTGCATGGCAACTGGTCTATCGCAGAAAGAAATGGCAACCTATTGCGGGAAAAAAAATCTGCTTCGCCAGTCTTGTATCGAAAGATACATGATCGCCTAAGCATGTATCCCGCATGGCACATAACTGACTGAAGCCAAACTAGACTCCTAGTTTTCATTACAATTTATTGAACGTAATTATGGAGAAATATCTTGAACCAGAACGTCTCAACTTGGTCTCTGCAGACCCATCTTCTACTGATGCTTGACAATATTGGAAACGATTATTCGAAGGATTCTTGCTGACAGTGGAAAACAGTTCATCCACTCCTATTACTGATAAGGATAGACTTCACCTGCTCATGCACCACGTTTCCATATCCGTATATACCAATATTTCTCACTGCAAAACTTACCAGAATACTATGGACGTTTTGGATGGAATTTTTGTGAAGATACGAAAAATAATTTTAGCAACTACCCGACAATCCCGGGATGAGGAGTTCGAACGGTATCTTCGGCGCATAAAAACCTGTGACTTTCAAACGACAACAGCTGATAAAGATCTCTCTCCGGAAGACACGGCACACACTACTAGTGCTGCAACCAGACGGAAATGTTATTTTTGTGGTCCCAAACTACGCCACGGGTCGTGTTGCCCAGCCGGGGAAACTAAATGTCACAAGTGCGAGAAGAAGGGACATTTTTCTGAGGTTTGCCGATCAAGCTTTTTTTTCACCTGATTCGAATGCTCTTATTGCGACTAGTATCGCATCAACTGCAAAACCTAAATGGCTATAATAACCGTAAAAATAAACGGGGTAGAAATGAAAGCTCTAGTCGACACAGGGGGCTCAAAGAGTTTTATTAGAACTGATATTGCAAAACGAAACAGATTTAAAATTGTACATTGTCAGGTGGCTATAGCGGACGCTTCACTATCTTCGCAGAGGGTGTTTTTTAGCCGGCTTAGAGTTTAATCAAACTAACCACAATAACACTAAATTTTACGTGATGCCAAAACTGTGCTGTGCTTTCATACTGCGCCATGATTTCCTCAACCTGCATTCTAGTATTAATCTACCTTTTGGGGCCCTTAAACCGGCGTTGAACATCTGCGGCTTGGCTGCTATAAATGTACGATACCTCTCTCTTTTCGAAAACTTAACCAAAAACTGTATACCAGTGGCCACCTCGAAAATATTCTCTTGAAGACAAAACGTTTATTCAAGCAGAAGTAACGAAAATGTTCAGAGAAGGAATAATCGAAGAAAGCAGATCACCATGGGGGGCACAAGTATTAATAACGTCCTCTGATAATAATAATAATAATAATAAAAGATGGTCATAGACTACTCCCAAACTATAAATAGGTACACCCTCCTGGATGCATACACTATACCTCGTATTGACGAGATGATAAACGAGATCGCCAAATATAGAATATTTAGCACGTTAGACCTAAGGAGTGCTTACAACCAAATAGCTATAGCCCCTAAAGATAAGTCTTATACAGCTTTTTGCGGACTACTATCAATATCGACGAATTCCATTTGGGTTCACTAACGGGCTTTCCAGTTTTCAGAGTGCCCTTGATAAAATAATTCTTAAAGAAAAACTGCAACGCACCTTTGCCTAAATAGATAATGCGGCAGTGTGCGGCCCTGACTTGGCCGACCACAATCGCAAACTGAAACGGTTTTGGGCGGCTGTCACGAAATATAATCTTACACTCAACCATGACAAGAGTTCTTATGGGTTGACAACCATCAGACTACTTGGATATATTATGGGTAAATGAATCATGAATCCGGATCCTAAACGGCTAAAACCACTGCTAAAACTACTTCGTCCCAACGCCATAGCCGCCTGGCGACGAACCATGGGTATGTTCGCTCATTATTCTCAATGAATTCCCTGCTTTTCTGAAAAAATACACCCACTTACGAAAATTACTAAATTTCCTTTACATTCTTCTACCGTTAAAGCTTTTGGGGTGTAAAATAAAAATGAAGATATTGCCAACTCAGCCATCACTTTGGTGAATCCTGATATTCCCCTAGAAGTAGAGACCGAGACTTCCGACCACGCCATAACTACTGGGTTAAGGCAATATGGGCGCCCTGTAGTGTTCTTCTTCTTCAAAACATTGTCAAAATCTCAGCACAGACATTCAGCTGTCAAAAAGGAGGCTTATGCCATAGTCGAGGCGCTAAAAAATGACGACATTTCTTAACTGGTCACTGCTTTAAATTAATATCTGATCAAAAGGAAGACTCTTTTATGTTTAATCACAAGACGTCAAGCAAAATAAAAAATGAAAAGATAGCGAGATGGAGCGTAGAGCTTTCCTGTTTTTCGTTTGACGTTTTCTATCGGTCGGAAAAGGAAAATGCAAAGGCGGACGCTCTGTTAAGAGTGTTTGGATCAATAAAAAAAAGCACCAAAGATCTGTAGAAAGTTTATAATGATCTTTGTCATCCAGGCATCACGAGGATGTTGCATGTGGTTCGAAGTCGGAATTTGCCCTTTTCAGTAAAGGACGTGAAACGAATAACAAACAGTTGTCAGATTTGCGTTCTAATAAAAACAAGCTTCTATAAACCCGAACCGGGAACCCTAGTAAATGCTACACGGCCATTTGAGAGGCTGAGCATAGACTTTAAGGACTCTCTTCCATCTAAATCCCGCAACAAATATCTACTAACTGTCGTTGACGAGTACTCGCGATTCCCTTTTGCCTTTCCTGTTCAGATGCAAGTGCAACAACAGTCATACGCTGTCTTTGCTTGTTCTCAATTTTCGGAGCGCCAGCTTATATTTATACATATTGTGCGACCTCTTTTATGTCCGATCAACTAAGAAGATTCCTATCGGTACAGGGAGTGGCCGTAATCCAGACCACCCTATACAATCCTCAAGGGAATGGACAGTGCGGGAGATACAATGGCATAATATAGAAGACCGTACAGTTAGCACTTGAAAAAACCTTCCAATTAGACATTGGGAAGACGTAATACCGGAAGCTCTGTACGCTATAAGAACACTCCTGTGTACAAGAACTAATGCAACACCTCACGAAAGGTTTTTAAAATTTCCAAGGCGAAGTTCGGCCGGAATCTCTCTCTCTCTCTCTCATCTTGGCTCTGACAGCCAGGTACTGTTTTACTTAGAAACCATGTTTGACAAAGCAAGTATGATTCTCCTGTGAGTAAGGTAGAACTGTTCAAGGCGAACCCACTCTATGCACCCCGACGGGAGACAATCGAACGTTTTCCTCAGAAATTTTGCCCCTGTCGACGAGTTATCAACGACAAGTTCTCCCCTGAAGCAATATCTTTCCCTCTTGATAGTAACGAAGAAACAATGCCATTGGATTCAACAAGGCTCCAATAGTGACGATACAGAGATCGACACCAGAACAGCTCCATCAAAACGAGAGCATACTACCACAGACTCTGATAATCAGCTTTCAGAATCTGAGCGTCCCACTCCAATAAGGGGACAAAAAATATGAGATGAAATACTTCTGGCTGACTATTCCCGTAACACCTGAAAGTCCAGATCAGCTGCTACCAAGACGATTCCAGAGAACTGTCAAGAGGCCCATTCACCTGGATGATTTTGTGTTTGAGAAAACAAAGCATGTGGTAAGACAACCCGATAACCTCCCTTGTCTTATGATTTGTATAATGTTACGCCGTCCTAGAAAGACTTTTCAGTTACGTTCAATAAAAGCACATTAAGCCGAACTAGACTCCGAGTTTTCATTACAATACCCAAGTTAATTATACCTGATATATGGTGGAAACGAGCGTTGTCGTAAAATAAAAAAATTAAAAAAAAATTACAAATATTTATCTACCATAACTTCAGCGTAACTACAAGTTCCAAGCTATGAAGTGATCATCAGATGTTTCAGCTTGGTTGGAGTGGTACCCCTTACTCTGTAACCCTCTACCTCGTGTGGCTCTTGAGCCTTGTACAAAATGAACATCGTTGTAAAATATAGACTGATTTGTTGTTTGGGCTTGTCAACCTTTTGCAGGTCTAAAGCCAGGAAATCTCTTAGAATATAAGACTTTTGGGGAGATCATAATGATTTAGTAATACATGAAAAAGAGGTGGATTCATGCCTTTCCCAAAGGTATTTGCGCGTGAGTGATTATAACGAACATTACTGGAATTTGAACTCGGCTCACCGTTTTACAATTCCGAACCGTAATCCATTATACCACCTGCGCATCTAATCCTGCAGCACCTGGTATTGTCAGGTAGCCAAGATGTTCTCCTGTGGCCAAATTGGCAACGGCACGCTTAGGTGATTCCTCTGATTAAAAAAATAGGGGATACAAGTTCGATTCATGCCGGGAGGCACATATTTCTCTAATAAGACTTCTGAATCTTAGACCAGTTGACATTAATTTTACTGTTTAAGAAAATCAAAAAGGCGTGGCAACTCGTGTACCAACTAAAATAAGGTTTATAAATTCAATAGATTTATTTAACACTGACGAGTTTAAAATTTTTGACAAAAAGCAATATTTGTCAAGAAACAGTTAAATTAATGAAAAGGCGTTCAATACAATTTTTTAAAAATTGAAAAGATCGAGCAATTTAAGACACAAAATTGATAGAAAAGGAATCTTCTGCTATCGTAGTTTCTACTAATTTAGTATCGTCAGGCGGTAGAGATTCATAAATATATTCGAAAATGAATCAGCAAATAGGAAACAGCGAAAATATATTCAGATACATAAATTACTCTGTATAATATGAATACACGAATAATAATAATAATAATAATAATAATAATAATAATAATAATAATAATAATAATAATAATAATAATAAAATCAAATTAATGATTGATTATACAAAAGTAATTAAAACTTGAGACAATTGACATATAGATAATTGACCCAATATAAAATATAAATTTATTGGTTATTAATAGTTGATTAATGTGCAAAGAGTAAAAACGATATTTTTTCAAATATCAATATTGATCAAGTTATTATTCAGAAGATGAAATAAATCGTAATATTGATTATCTCTAAATATGTTCTTGCCAGTCATTTTTATTATTTTTATTTCTTTGCTTTTTGGTATAAAGTTTACTAAAATCTGTAAATTTCACTTTATATCAAAGATTACAACACGCACGCACGCACGCACAGAGTCTCCGCGGTGGTAGCACCTGCTAGGGCAATCCCCAAACTGGAGTAAAAATACTATGAAAGCATAAAAAATACATTTTTATAGTAAAAATACCTGCAATGCATTTTTGGAAAAAAGCAATATATTTGAGTCTTGACAAAAAAACTCTTTAGAAAAATAGTTCAATGAAACCTACAAACTGATTTCTTACAAAGAATAAATACTATATGCATACGAATTTATCCTAAAAATATTGCCGGCATTAAATAACCCCAGTGAGGTGTTGATATGCCGTAAAACAAAATAAATAAAAATACGCATTTGGAAGATTTCCGAAAACATAATTCAAGTAACTAGAATCAACTATATTTAATTTAAATGATGCATATGAAGACATTATTTATTCTCAATGCTTGTTCTTAAGATTTTGTCATCGCATTTTTTTCAAACTCATGTCCGTTAATGATCCAGGCATTGCTGACAACTGGACGCAATGGATTCACAAGCAGCAATCAATCAACAGTTATTTAAATGCAACAAATACTTTTAGATTGTAAGAATTTCTTTTAGAGATTATAATGATTTGCTCATACAAGTCCTGCTAATTAATCCAGAGAGGTGAATTCATACGTTTCTCAAGTGAATATAATTAAAATGACACTGACATCTCATTTTAACTGCTACAAAAAATATCTTGATACACTAAAGAGTAAATTTATTCAATAAAATCACCATTGGTTTCAACCACGACCTCCAGATGACTTCGGAATCTCCTGCAACTTTTCTGGGCGGTCTCCGTTTTAAGTTGGTGAATGCTGTCATAATCCTTGCCTTCAGTTCATATTTAGTGTTACAAGGAGTCTTGTTGGTTTCTCGTTCTCGTTCAAAGCGTTGCTAAAGTATACAACTTGTGAGAAACAGTTGGCATGTGAGGTGGGGGATCCTTATTCCATTCCTTTCACCAGTGTCCAAACTGTGCATCCAAAATGGTCTCTTCGTTGACCATTTTTCAGATGATGCCAATCGCTGCACACAAGGAGATTTATGCACAAACCTCTGCATGAATGTTTTATTTGATTTCTGTGGTGGTTGCATTTTCTTTCATGGCTTCAAAGATTGTTTTTTGTTTGCTCAGTTGTACAGTGGGATGTCAGAATTGGCGGCGTCGTTTTGACAAGAGAAATTGCCAGAGAGGAAGTAATGTTTACCACCAATCTACCTGGGGACTCTAATGCTGGTTTGGAAACAAAGTTGTCATTTTCCACGACTGCTTACCATCCAAAATTAAAGAGTTCAGTCTGCCATGCTATTTTACCCATAGCTGAGGAACAAGTGGATGTATGCCTTTCACATGAGCATTAGTGTGAAAGTGAATGCAAGTAACCTGGGCTGACTCTCAAAATCTGATGATTTTGTTTTCCACACTGGTAAGTGTTAAGCAACTCTGTACATTCATATTTTTGGTTTTATTGATTGATATGTTTTTTACAGCTTATCAACCCATTGCAGGTTATGTAAAGTCAGGAAATATTTTTAGATTGTAAGAATTTTTTTTTTAATAAGGATTCAGTTATACATGTCTTACTAATTAACCCATAGCTGGAGGAGAAGGGATGGATTCATACCTTTCCCGTGTAACTGAATATAATAAATAATAATCAAGGGGGTTGTAGACTAGGTAGGCATTTAAGTGGCCAGATGTTAGGGGTAATGTGGTTGCAGGAATTGACTGACAGCCATGATTAGGTTCTCCTGCTTGTGTGGCATGGTGCAGAGCCCTCTTGCCAGACATAGGTTCTTCCAGCAGTCACCCTCTTGACGCAGGGCAGCACTACCTCGTCAAGTCACTTGATGTAGGCCTCCGTGTTGATTGAGTCACTCACCAACAAATTCGGGATCTCTTTTCTTATAAGAACGATCAGAGTGAGTTTTCCGAATTACCCTTAGCTTCGTAATCACCATTAGACTCAACCAACTCTTTCCGAATTCTCTGCACTGTTGATAGTCAAACGCTCTGAAATGTTCGTATTGGAGCTTCAAGCGCGAATGCCAAGCATTACAGCATGCCGTTTCCAAATTTCTGGTGGAGTGAAATTGCGTCAGGGTGCACTTTTTCTCACAGATAAACTGAGCCTACTATACTGTGCAGTCGAAAAAATCCCAAAGAAACAACGCGCATGCGCGAAATTCAAAAATATAAAATGGTGACAATTTACCCATCGCACACTGTGTATATATATATATATATATATATATATATATATATATATATATATATATATAGTGTGTGTGTGTGTGTCTGTGTGTGTATATATATATATATATATATATATATATATATATATATATTTATATATATATTACAAATATATATATATGATAACGATATAGTTATAGAGTATGTTATATTTATGGGTAAAAGAGCGTCTATAAAAATAAAAGTATTCACTGAGGTCAATACCGAGTAGCAACAGTCGTGTTATTTTCTTTAGTTTTTTTCCAATATATGTTTTGGGCATGTAACGTGAGAAAGCTATGGAAGGAAGATTTATTCTCCCATTTGTATTTGCCTCGTTACTGTATCCATGATATAATAACACCATAGTTTACGGATGGAACGGAATGTCTGAAAGGAAAAGCAATGACAACATGCTTTATTCTCAGAGAGACTTTTAGTACTAAGACATACACAAAACTATATATACACGCGGAGAATATATATATATATATATATAATACGCGGAAATATATGCCTACACAGCGAACAGAGTGTAAGGAGAGAAAAAAGGAAATATCTTACATAACATATGAAGATAATCCTGTGCCTGGAGACTCCAGTTTCTAACAAACCAGATTCATTTATCTACCAGTCGAGAACATATTCCACGAACGGAAAACAGTGAGTCTTGTGTTTTTACCAAATTGAATTTGACTGCGGCTGAATTTGACTGCGGCTTTCGTCACTATATATCGCCAAAGGGAGATAATCGCCTTTTGTATCCCTACAGACATATAGCCCAGCCGACCTCATGTAGTTTCCTTCTCTCTCTTTTCTTGCTTCCATCACTTCTACCAGTAAATATCCCACATTGTGACAACAGAAGAATTGCCAAGAAATGCTGCAAGACGCAATTTGATCGTGAATGATCCAACGACCAAACAAACACTTTTGTCTTAATAGGCTGTTTTTCCCCTAACTAGACTAGCACTCCTTAAATCAAATCACGGTCGAACCCGTTACGGTGAGCAGCCAATGCACCGTGTGTGCTGTTTTGTAAAAAAAAAAAAACGCCTCCTCCCGCGTTGATGTTAGATCGTTACAAAAGTAGGTGCTCGATTTTCATTAATATAAAATTACCACAATTTGTCGTTGGCATTTGTTTTGGTACCAGTTTCTAGTGTGTTTTAGATTGAAAATTGGAAATATTCACTTGCGAGCCTGATTTTGTTGAATGTTGACTTTTTGTTCGCAAATAGAAGATGAAAAGTTGCACTTTCACCATATTATATGCTTTATGAATTTCAGGAAGGGGTGAGCGTCGGAACGGTAACAAAAAAAAATCAGAAAGTTCATTTGGATCTTGCTCTAATTCTTTGGACGATCAAAAATTGATGTAGCAGAACCAATCACTCTCTGGCCGACCTTCAGACCTCGATGAAGAGGCCATGTTTGACATCGTGGAGAATAAACCGAAGATTTCGACGGAAGAGATTTCTAAGAAATTGAAAATCAGTATCTCAAATGCATTTCGCTATATGAAGAGATTTGGGTTCGTTTCCAAACTCGACACGCGTGTGTCACATTCTCTGACAGAACAGAACAAGCTCGGTCGTGTTTTTGCAACGATTTCTTTACTGTTATGCCACGAAAAAGAGCGGTTCTTGGACAGAATTGTCACAGGTGATGAAAAATGGATCGTTTATGATAATGATTTTCTAAGCCCGGCTTAGATGTGTCACGAGGCCGAAATTATGGGGCACCCAGTGAGGATAGAACTAACTACTCAGTCGTAATTGATCTAGCAAGACAAGCTTTCTAACCATTACACCACGCCGAGGTGCCCGGACCGTTTATGATAACGTTCGGGGAAACGGAACTGAAAACAAGCTTGTGAATGTTCAGAATGGGTTTGTATCCAATGAAGTTGTTACTGTCCGTTTGGTGCGGTTGCAGAAGAATAATGCACTTTGAGCTTCTCGCAGTCGGCGAAACCATAATGACAAAAGTATTGCGACCAACTCACCAATCTCAGTGCGGATATTCAAGGAAAAATAGACGATTTGGGCAAATTGAAAAGGTGTACATATTCCACCACTAAAACGCAAGACCGCATGTTGCAAAAGAGACCTTGCAGAATCTTAGAGTTGAAATGGGAACACTCCAGCTCCCACCGTATTCTCCCGACTTGGCTCCTTCGGATTTTCATTTGTTCCGGTTTCTACAGAACAATTTAAATGACTAAAGAAATTGACTCTGTCGAATCAGTTGAAAACTATCTCACAACTTTTCTCCAACAATAAAAAAAAAAACAAAAAAACACGGAGTTTCTACGAAAAAGGCATAAAAAAGAACGATGAAAGACTGTTGATAAAAAATTGACTAATAAATGTTGGTATCTCCACTAATTGGCTAAAAAAGAGCATGAAAAAAGGCCTCGAATTTGATGAAAACAATTTCTTATCGTCTAAATATTTATGCTATTATTAAGAGGAAAGACCAAGATATTTTTATTAATTTTACACTTTTTAATCCTTCCTAACACATCCGAAATTTTACTTAAAAATCTTCTTTTTTTTTTGAGTCAGCAAAATTGCCAAAAATTGATGATATCCGCCATTTTTTTTAGAAATTTGTAAACAAAAGTGAAATTCACCGTTTAACAATCTTGTAAAAATCACTTATACCTTTTCAAAGTTATTTGAGGATAATTAGATAATTTAAAATTTACTTAGTGCAATTGGAAACAAATATTACTTAATTTTTTAGCAGAAAAAATTTAGTCGAAAATAAGTGAAGCATGTCTAACCGTGTTAAGTTGTTTTGGGGGTGTGAATTGAAGTTTACGTCAATATATCGGCAGCTAACGCGAGGGAAAGGTATCAAACGGAAGGTTAGAAGTGACAATATTTCCGAATTTTAAGTGAACCTGCTTATTTAACTATACAGTAATTTTTTAAAATTAAATACTTCCAAAAGTCTAATTTATTGACATTTTAGGTACTTTTTTTAACGAAGCCTGCACTGTTTCCGTCCCTAAAATTGAAACTAAAAATTAAAATAATTAATAATTGCAGTTTGCCTCTCACTGAAAAACAATAAATTAATTATATTTAAAAAATTAAATTAAAATATTTAGTGAAATAGGTTGTAAAAATGACGATTAAAAATTTTGAAAATGCGATAATGATGGTCAGCCAGTCAGAGAATTTAACACGTGCTCGCCAGAAGGAAAAGAAAAAAAAATGCTGAGGACAGGTTCTTGCTGTCAGGGGAAACAAATCTTAAAACACGTGACGTTTATGTCTCAAACGTCAATCCATATATTTGGGAAAAACGTTTTTAAAAGTTTTTTGCATACTCATATAAAAAATTTTTTTTAAAATACCTGTGTATCGCAGATTGTAATATGCTTTCAAATTTATGATCTGTAAAAACAGATCTACTTAATAATAGCATTGTCTAAACGTCACGAATTGAAACTTAATTTTAATACATTTATCAAATTTTGTATGTAAAATTGAAAAAAGAAACAATTCTTGTAAAAATTCATTTTTCATAGGAAAAATATTTTGGCTTCAGACAATATTGTCCTTAACATATATCATGCATAAAATCCATTAAAAGTTTTTCTAGTTAAATAATGTCTTAGTTTTATTGGGGTTTTTATGATACAATTCAGAGCTGAATTTGGGGTAATTTTTTGTTCCGATTTTACAAAAAATCGATGATTTATATTCTTCAAAGTCTTCTTTTAACTAATATAGTAACTAAAAGACACGCCGGCGAATTTGTCAAGTCTTCATAAGTAAGGTGGGTTCAACAGATGTAAAAATATTTTATTATGGCTTTCCAACAAAAAAAACTCATGTCTAAATTTTTTTTTATTCATTTGTGAATAAGATCTGAAAGTTTAATTAAAATCCGACAATTATTTGAAAGAATTTCCAAATCAATGTTTTTTTTTTCATCTGAAAAAAAAAAGCTGTAAAAGCTAATGGTAAATATTACGTAGACCGCTGACGTAAAAAATAACAAAAAAAAAAACAAGATTTTTAACCAAAATTTCGAACGTGTTAGAAATTATGAAAAAATTTAATAAAATAATCAAAAAATACTTTTGCTTTCCTCTGAATATAAACATTTTCACGATAAAACTTCGGTTTTATTAAATTTGGTGCTTTTTTTCATCATGCTATGCTGTTTTTTCGGCGAATTAGTGGAGATACCTAAATAGATGTTGTTTTGTTTGTTTGTTTGTGTGTGTGTGTGTGTGTGTGTGTGTGTGCGTGTGTGTGTGTGTGTGTATGTGAGTATGTAAAATATTGTTTCTAATTTTCTAATCAGGCGCGAACTTTTGCGATGATCTAATACAATCCTTCATTTAAATTCCCCGAGTTTTCTTCGATGTATTCCCAGTTTCTTGATATATAAAAATGTATATATCACTTCCCCATATATAATGAATCACTTAAACTTATGAGAAGAAGCATTTTCATTATTCCATGAATTACTCAGTCTAGAATCCTAATTTATGTTGATTCGTTCGTATCGTCCTGCCTGGTGCGCTTTTATGTCTTCCTCAGGTCACACATGTTAAACTTCCATTGGAAGAAGGTCACTTGTCAATTTCACATCATTTAGCTAATTTACTCATCATCAGTTTCAACAACTCGCGTGAATTGTTAATAAAAAAAAAGAAAAGAAAAAAGAAAGCAAGTGTGAATTGTTTAATTAGAAAATCAAAAGTCCCTTCCTTTATAGCTGTTTGTCGCTCCCCGTTCCCGACTTCTTTTCTTCGTTATTCTTGGTCACTGTTCGTCAATACCTTACTTTCTCTTTCCCCCCTATCTCTCATTTTTATTCATTTATTAGTGCTCTTTTAACTTCTTCTTTCCATCTCTCTGACTCCCTCTCTTTCCTTTTTGTCATCTATCTTTTATTTTTATTTTACTTATTACGTCTCTTCCCTTTTTTCCCGCCATTCTCGTCCAGTTATCTCTTCTCTCTTTTCTGTTCTTACTTTGGTGAGTTTCTAAACGTAGCTTAGATGTGGCAGCTAATAAGGATCGAACTCACTGTCGTAAATGCTTTCGCGAGACTAACTTGCCTTCTGTTCTTTGTCTTTCGCCTGAATTTGAATTCAACCTGTCGATTGCAGCGTCCATACTGATAACCACTACATCATCAATTATAATTTTCTTTCTTTCTTTCTTTCTTTCTTTCTTTCTTTCTTTCTTTCTTTCTTTTTTCTTTCTTTCTTTCTTTCTTTCTTTCTTTCTTTCTTGTTTCCTCATTCTCTTTCTTTCTTTCTTTTTTGTATACACATTTTTACTTTCTTTCTTGTTTCCTCATTTCTTTCTTTCATTTTCTTTCTTTCTTTCTAATCGTGCCTTCTATTTGCATGGCTTCTCTGTCCACCTGATCAAATAGGAATAGTCCATTATTTGTGAGGTATTGGCAGTAGAAGTTAAACACTGCTATTTTCCTTTCTTTCTTTCTTTCTTTCTTTCTTTCTAATAATAATAACAAAAACAATAATAATAATTTTTGTTTCTAGCTTTCCTTCCGCGATATTATTCTTCTTGCAGTTTGATGTGAAAACCAATTCAAACTCAATTTAGACGCTTAGTGAATTCACAGTAATCAGTGGCAGTTCCCTTCACCCTGTAATCACCAGGCCCTAAACCTACTACCCCACCCGTAAGCCACTAATCTTCGCCCATTCACGCTTCCCCCGCTGTCTCTATCTCGTGCCTCCACTTTTCCTACACCGCGAGTGCTCCCATGTAACAACCGGGCCACAGATACCAATCTGCCTGACCTCTGGCCTCAGATTCACGTGACTAAGAGCCAATCACGTGACCAACTGCCAGTGAGAGCCGACTTTTTAAAGATCATCGACGTATGGTGGAGGAGGAAGTTAAATTACCTCGAACATCCCTATCATTTCCTTTGCTCTCATTGTCAAACTGCTTCCTCCTATTGCTTTTCTCTTTTTCACTGCTATCTCCTCCGCTTGTTCCTATTTGCTCTCTTCATCTCACTACCTTTCCCACTCTATGGGGTCAGACCCAAACGTTCTGGGTACTTTAGGCGCGAAATGACTTCCTCAAGGAAAAATAAGAAAACAAAGACAAAAATAAGTTCCTTATTTCCTGGCAGAGACAGGCGAGACACGGGACACTCTAGTTCATTTGGTAGATGAATAGATTAAGTTGTTCATAATCCCAGGACTTTTATTTCCTACCAATATCACCCCCTCTCTCTCTCTCTCTCTCTCTCTCTCTCTCTTTCTTTCTTTCTTTCATCTGAAGTAATCCAAGGTTCGTTCGTTCGTTCTTTCTTTCTTTCTTTCTTTCTTTCATCTGAAGTAATCCAAGGTTCGTTCGTTCTTTCTTTCTTTCTTTCTTTCTTTCTTTCTTCTGAAGTACTTCAAGGTCCTTTCTTTCTTTTTAATCACTTTCATTTTTTTCTTTCTTTTTCTTTCTTTCTCTTTCTTTCTTTCGAAGTAATCAAAAATTCGTTTTTTCCTTTCTTTCTTTCTTTCTTTCTTTCTTTTCAGTCACTTTGATTTTTTTGCTTCTTTTTCTCTTTCTTTCTTTCTTCTGAAATAATCCAAGGTTCCTTCATTCTTTTCAATCACCTCGATTCTTTTGCTTCTCTTTCTTTATTTCTGTCTTTCTCAAATCATTTTCTTTTATCTCTCTTAATCTCGGTTTTACATTTTTCTTTCTTTCCACTCTTCATTTTTCACTCTTTTCCTATAACTATTAAAGGAAACTACATCTCATAGGACAGATTGCGCCCTATATCCTTGGTTAGCAACCGGTCTAGGAGAAAGAAAACTCTAAATTCAAACCTGTCTGAAGAGGCTTGGGCTCTGCCAGGCTGTCTTGGCTATAAAATACAACTCCTGCTATGGCTGCAGTAGATGTGCCACGACGACCCTTGGGACTACGGGATTATTGATCTTGACATTGCTTTATATGCTTCAGTTAATATGCTACATTATAGTAATATACAATGAAACATATTATGCCCTGACATAAGATATATATATATATATATATATATATATATATATATATAATGACAAAATTAATGGATTTTATTTTTTAATCCGTCAAATATTTTATACCTTCAATCATTATTTTGGTTGATACTAAGTTGATGCTCCGTTTATATTTAAACAGTATCTATTCTGTCTACCGGCTTATGTACTCGGAAGGCATATTTTCTTGTTGTTTATTGAGGGGTGGGGGTGAAACTGATAGATATACTGTTTCAAGAAATAAGCAGCAATAAAAAAGAGATTGATTAAAAAAAATGAACACAATTGTGCTTAGTTTGACACAAGGCCTTGTGAGTACTGAATTCAAGATCCTTATTATGTGAGACCTCTCCCACCGAACTGCAGTAGGATGAGCGCGCTCGTATACAGAAGTGCAAGTCGGCTGTTCGATATATCAGAATCGTAAGAATGAAGTAAGAGGAAATAGTAACGAGGACAAGAGAAGTGGATGGTGTTGTGATGAAGTTGTTGTGCCATATTTGCTGCTGAGGTAATGATTGGGCAAGTAATAATTGCAAGTCGCTGGAATGCTGCCAAAAATCAGCGAAAGCTCAATTAAATAGATGAATGAATAGCTCTGTGATTTTGTGTGTTTTGACCTAATAAAGTCCATGGCAAGGAAGGAAGGAAGGAAGGAAGGAAGGAAGGAAGGAAAGAAGGAAAATCTAGAAAGAAAAGGGGGCCAAGTGGAAATCCAATGAGAAAGGGAAGACAAAAGAAAAGAACGAAGGAAAAAAAGGAAAGAAGAAAAAGACGAGGAAGAAAAGAAGGCAAAAGAAAAACAAGAAATCCAAGAAGAAACGCAAGAATAAAAGAGGAAAGTGGAAAAGAAAGACGAAAAGCAAAAAAAATAAAAGAAGCCGAGGCAAAGAAGGTAGAAAGAAAGTCAAGACGAAAGGAAGGAACGCGGGAATAAAAGAAGAAAAATATAAAAGAAAGGAAGGAATGAAAGATGACAAAAAGAAAGTAAGTCAAGACGAAAGGAAGGAACGCGGGAATAAAAGAAGAAAAAATATAAAAGAAAGGAAAGAATGAAAGATGACAAAAAGAAAGAAAGTCAAGACGAAAGGAAGGAACGCGGGAATAAAGGAAAAGAAAAAAGAAGAATAAAAGAAAGAAAAAGAAGAAAAATATAAAAGAAGCGAAGGGAGGAAAGATGACAAAAACGAAAGGAAGTCAAGAAGAAAGGAAGACGGTATGAATAAACAAAAAAGGCAAGGAAAAAAAGAAGTTAAAAAGGAAAAGAGACAAAGAAACGTAAGAAGAAAAGAGGGAAGATAAAGATAAAAAGAAGTTATTCGCTAAAACGAAAGCAAGAAGTTGAAGGTTGAAGGAAAAATACAGAGAAAGAAGTGTGGGAAAAGGAGAAAAGAATGATGCAATGATAAAAATTGTAAAGAAGAATTCTTCTGTGTGTCGTGTTCCTTCAGGACGTAGGTGATTATGGATCTCCACAACTTCCTGCCGTTCATAGCTCTTAATAAATTTTGTCTTTTTGTTATCTCTCCTAAAATCTGTCCCGCTATCTATTACTCAGTCTGACTAAGTCGGTCATATTTCACTCTTTTCCTCTGGCCTTCCTGCTTTCAATCTGTCATGCGAGTATCAGATTTTCTAAGCCAACTTTCCTCTTTATGACTTTCTGGAAATTTCAACTGTATCTTCCAGATGTTAAGAATAAGTTTCCTTTTTGTTTCCATTTTCTCTAAAACTTCATTGTTGCTCACAGTTCATAGTATTCTCAGAATTCTTCTCTAGAACCACATATCCGTTGCTTCAAGTCTCTTCTTCGTCTGTGAGGGGGGTTGTTTAAGATTCACTACTACATCGGAGGACTGATAAAAGTTCAGTAAAAGAAGGGGAACGGAAGTAATTCGTCATTCCTTCTTTTATTCTGATAAGAGATATTTGAATTTATACATTATAGTTAACTAGCAGTATAACCCTCTCTTCGACCGGGTCTTTCATTACTGGGAATTTTTGCGGTTCAGTTAAGTTTAAAGTCAGCCCCCCACCCCCCGTAAATCAATATTAGTAACAACAATTGGGTGCAACTGAGGCACATCCCCAAATGGGGGGGTTAACAATTTGAATGGGAGGGTGGCCCTGAAAAGGGTCATTTTTGTGTTCTCAATCTTGTTTCAGCCTCACGCGCAGCAGCTGTTAAAGAGGTGTTTCTCCTTAGCTATTGAGTCCTTTGATCATCATTTTTGAGAATTATAGATATAGAAAATAATATTATTGTAATTTATTTTTATTAATTTTTTTTTTAATGAAAGATAGATATCCAAGAACAGATAGTAAATAGTAAAACGTTGCTGAGAGTTGTAATGGACAGGAAATAGTGGAGAGCCATTGTCGCCAATAATTTGGACTCAAAATCGGAAGAATTATCTATCAAACAAAAAAAAGTTTCATCGAAATCGGATGAAAACTGTGGAAACGCATAAACAACATCCGATCACACACACACAGACACACACATTTTGAGAATTATAGATATAGATATCAAAATATCCGTTCCATAACTAACCCGACACTCTTACTCTGATACAGTGTAACCCGGATATAAGAGACCCGGATATAAGAGAAACCCGGATATAAGAGATATTTTCTCTGGTCCCAAATTAGAGCCATACTTACCTAAACAAAATAGACCAAACCCGGATATAAGAGAACCCCGGATATAAGATACTTCGTCTCCGGTCCCGACAACTCTCTTATATCCGGGTTACACTGTATCTGTATAAAGCGAGTGAAATGCAAATATAAGGAAGGGGGGATGTCTTTACAAGACCAGCGAAGGAAACAAACTATTCATCGTATACATGCCATTTGCATATTTCGGAAATAAAAAATAAAAAAATTGATTTTCCAAGCGTAGCTTAAATGTGGCACAAGGCTAAAAGTATGGGGGCGCCCAGTGAGGCTCGAACTCACTACTCAGTCGTAATTGTTCTAGCGAGACACGCTTGCTAACCATTACACAGCCTTGCGGCGGTGCCCTGAATGCAATAAAAAGAAACAGAGCCAAAATTAACAGTTATTTATTTACACTATCCTCAAGGACACTTGGATAAAAGTGTTGGTTGAAGAAATCCATTGACTTGATCCAAAGAGTTGTGAGTTCAATACTTGGCCACAGCAGAGGTGAACAAAAACTTGGAGATTTGAAAGACTAAAGGGAAAATAACTGAAACTGAGATATTCGAAGAGACATGGCACGTGGGACCAGAACTAGTTCCATGTGCCACTCCGGCGGACGAAATAAAGGATTCGGTTCGAAATTCCAATCACCTGAAGAAGGACGGAGCGTACAACGAAACGTCGTCAACATGACAACAAATATGAACACAACAGTCCGAACAATATAAATAGTTACAATACCTCATCTCGGAAATATAGACAGGTAATATTATGTTTCATTATGAGGAAACATTCGGTATTCATTGGCCGAGCAACCAGTGGAAGCATCGTTTGAAATTTATCAAATCTTTCTCTTAAAACAGTTTACCAGGAAAATAGGTGTATCGTACCCGAAAGAGGAGGCACGGTGGCGTAATGGGTAGCAGCTCGGATTGAGAAATTGGTATGAATCCTCTTCCTTCTTCTCACCCTCCCCCAACTAGCTACGGGTAAATAGCAGGACAGACCGTGTTCTATAGCCTTGGATGACAAATAGTCTATCGCAGAAAGTAATGGCAACCAACTGGGGGAAAAATCTGCCTCGTCAGTCATGTATCGAAAGATACATGATAGCCTAACCGTGTATCGCGCATGGTAGCTATCCAGTAAATGGTATTGCTCTTTCCAGTACTGAAGAGTGTTTCCTTGCTAACGTTTTGTTCGGTGTAGCGTCGAACATTTGTAGCTCACATGATCAGTCCTTGATAATTTCAGGTAGTAATAAAAAATATTTCTGAAGCAGGCATTTATAAAATAAACTGCCAAAACTGTTCCTCCCAATATATTGGAGAAGCAAGTAGAAATTTAAAAAAATGCATCTATGAGCACAAAAGAGACCTCACAAAAAACAACTTAATGCACTTGTCATACACAGAAATAAATTCAACCACAATTTTGATTTTAAATATGGTACACTCATAAAAATAGAAAATAACTCACTCAGAAGGAAAATCCTCGAGAGTGCCGCCATTGAATATTATCCAAATATTAATCTACGCCCAGGCTTTTTCCCTATCTCACCTTTCCTAAAAGAATTACTACTCTCCCAAACAAACGGACACAACTATATCAAGAAATCAAAAGATGTTTGAATCTGTCAACATAACAATAAAACAATATTTCTACATGTGACAGTATTTGACGTAATTTTCAGTTGACAATATGAATATAATAGCGTTTTCTAAATTCTTCCAGTTGCTAGAGACATTTTGTTTTCTTATTATTAGTTACTTTGTTTTAATAAATTCATTTCGTTTTTGCCTTGAAAAAGTCCACATTGGACGTAACGCTTCGACTAATATTACATTTTTCCTATTGTCATTTACATTTATAAATATTGTCTTTTTCTACAGGTTAACTGTGAGAAAATTTGTCATATTTGTCGACAGGGAAAACAATAACATACACACAGATATAGTCAGAATATACATGCAACAACTAACATCCGCCTATTCACATAAAAACAAGAAAAACTTTCTTAGAAACTGCATTGATGAAAAAGTTATTCCTCAATGCTCACGCGTGTGTGTGTGTTTATGTATGTATATATATATATATATATATATATATATATATATATATATATATATATATATATATATAACCGTTGGTTCTTAATACCCACTTACGCGCAAATACACTTCGGAAAGGTATGAGTACACCTTTTCTCCTCCCCCAACTATGTGTTAATTAGTAAGACTTGTATCACAAAATCATTAATATCCCCCCTACCAAAATTCTTATAATAAAGAAGTACTTTTTGACTTTAACCTGCAATGGGTTGATAAACCGTAAATGATGAATGAATCAATCAATGGAATGATCCTCAAATGAATTCATGAACTGGATGACATGGTGCATTATTCTGTTGGAAATACCCATTTAAAGGCAAATAGAGCCGAGCCTGATTGCGGAGCTCTTCGTGGCTGAGCGGTTAAAGCACGCCAGGTCAAACGGTGATTCCTGCTAAAAAGGAGGACATAGGTTCGAATCCTGCTGGCAGGCACATTTTCTCGAGTACGCAGACCGGTAGACGAAATAAATACTCTGTTAAATAAACGGAGCGTCTACTCATATACTAATAGCGTTTGAAGTAATAACAATAGGCCGGACTTAAAAAAGTATAATTCTTTAAAATTATATAGATTTTATTTTTTGGTAAGAAATATTTCTTATATGTTTATTCTATATAAATATATAATAGGAAAGGGATGGAAATGTTTACTTATAGGTTACCATTCTTAGTTTCGCGGAATTTGCATCCACCTGCCAGGGTGCTTGATAGAAAACTTTACTATCAACACCCCCAGAAGAGGGGATAGAATTTCTGTAAAACACAGTTGGGGAATATTTACTGCAACAAATTACACAGCACTTATTTCGACTGACTGCGTTACTTAAAACGATCACTTCACAACTTATATTGAAGTTGGAGTATTTCATTCTAAGTTACTGTCTTGGTTATACACCGCCTTGTTTGGATATTTAAATCTTTCTTTAACAGTTTTATTTTCGTTTATTGACACCGTTTCCTTTAATGGTGTTTCAGTTTTATGATGAAAAAAGCCTTCGATTGAGTTACGTGTCTCATTTATTATTACAATTTACTTAACAAACGTGTTCAAAGGATCTTTATTTTGAACCATTGGCAGAATCATAAATCGATCACGTCGCCCAGAGAGGCTTGACTGTGGTCCGAGTTCAGGAATCTCTAAATAAGAATGTTTCAAAGCTTTTAAAATTTTCTTCTATTCATAGAAAGTAGTGTCGTGGACAAATTGAGCCTCTTAACAAATTCTGTCTCCCCCAGGATTTACAGCGCAATTTCAACACAAAGAACGAAGAAGCCATCAATGTGTTACAGTCACTATTTGTGAAGCCTACTAATAATGTTTTTGTACGACATTGATTGGCCAGCAGACAGTCTTTGGATGAATATTTTCAGGCATTATGAATTTTAAGCAACGGTTGCAAATTCAGGGCTGTGATTGCGACATGGTATTGGGACGAAAACATTAAAACTGTTTTTATTGCTGGCTTGCAGTTTCCTTTTATTCGACAACGATTATTAGAATTATAAGACGCTTGGCTTAGCGACCATATTTGACCAGGCAAGAACGTTCAAAACCGCCCTGAAAAATCCAGTCTTACAGTTCTGAACTGATACCACAACCAGAGAGAGCTGCTATGCCCGATCCAAAACTGAGCGAGAGACGAATTTACAGTCCGTAAATCTGACTGCTTCATTTAAAAAGAAAGAATACTTTTTTGTGTGGTTCAAACCGCCCACATTCCGCTTAGCATCTGAAGCTGTCTGCAGAAGGTGTAAAATGGTAGTACACCTGTGTGTCGTTTTGGTTCCCCTCCAAGTTCGACATCTGTATCTTCTAACAATATTGTTACTGTCGGACCTAGTTCATTGGGGACAGAAGTTGCAAAAGTGTCTTTAAATGGAAGGGAGATGGATGATTTAAGCGGCATTTTTAGTACTGGAAGCTACATTCATCCTAGAATGGTTGAATTCTATTCATTTAATGTTTACTATTTTATCGGTACTGTGACAATGGCTTCAGCTTCACTTTCTGTTGAAAAAGCAAGATATTGTCAGGAGACCCTTCAAGTGAATGAACATGACTAGTGTTCGCTTGGGGATACTACCGGAGAGTTGCGCAGATGTGGTCGTGTGACAGAATTTTACGATGAAAATTTACCTCCATTTGTGAAACATGGTTTAAGCACTCTTTCTCTGTTCAACCACCGGCATTGTTTGAAAATCTAAAACCGGAGTGTCACCCAATTGCTGTTAAGCCGCGATAATACTCTCTCGATGAGCGTAAACTTATCAAACAAGAAACCCGGAGATTCCTTGAAGGGAGCCTCAGACGATCCACGAAAAACAAAACTTGCAACAGACTATTCAGAAACATTTAACAAATTTACAGTAGTTGATAAGCTATCCTCTCCCACGTATTGGCCTGACTGTAAATAACATTGCCCAGTATTCTTTTCAGCACCGTAGATCTCTGCAAATGCCAATCCGGGAGCAAGATAAGCCCGTATACGGTGTTTGAGGCATGCGGTAATGTTCACAAGAATCCCTTTCAAGGTTACGAATGGGGTTGCTTGTTTTCAACGGATTATGGACACACTTATTAAGGAAAGGCTGGAAGGCACATTTGCCTGTCGAGCTAAAATTACTATATGTGGAATTACACAAAATGATGTCAATTACACATTATGTCAATTTGAAGAAATTTCTCGAGGCTGCAGAGAGTAAAAACCTCGCATACAATGAAAGTAAATGAGTCTTTTCAACCAAGAAACTCAAACTTATTGGGTGTGAGGTAGAAAATAACAAAAAAAAAAGGCGTGGTCCTGACTAGCTTCAACCATTAGTGGATTTATCGGTTCCAAGTGACTGTAAGTTGCTACAACATGTATTTGGCCTTTTTGCATATTGTTCGCAATTCTTGATTTTTCAAACATCCGTTCTTTAAGTACAACAAAATTCTCCCTTTTTTTTTCAAGAGGTTAAAAAGAATTCGATTAAAAGGGATATACAATATTCTATCGTTAAAGTTATCGATGCGTGTCAACTGTTTGAAGAATGAAACTGATGCCTCAGGGGTTGCTATCGCAGCCGTCTTCTAGGGAAGGGTCAACTGTAGTGTTCGTCTCTAGAACACTACAAAGATCTCTAAACAAAAGCTGTGTCGCATAGAAACATTTAATTGGAAAACACTTTACAATAAGTACTGACCAGCGTATGGTAATTATGTCAAACTTCTCAATATTCACCAGCCCCATTGAAAGAATTCTCATTTTCCTTCTGGATTTTAAGTCGGTTTATCTGTCTATATTTCTGAGATGAAGTATTGTAATTATTTACATTATTCGAAATGCTGTCCTCATCTTTGTAGCCATATACACGGCGTTTCGGCCGTTGTACGCTCCAGTCTTCTTTAGGTGACTGAACCCTTTATTTCGTCCAAAGGGGGTAGATTGTTCTAGTTCCACGTGGCATGCCTCTTCCAAGTGTCTCAGTTACATTCCTTTAACTCAACTCTTCAAGTTTTTGTTTACCACTGTAGTAGCTTTGAGTCAAGTCACTGGATCCAACCAACGCTTTTCCCACTGGGTCATGTGTCCTTTTTTAGCAGAAGTCATATTGCGATTTTGTTTTTATTATTGCTTTTCTCTATACTCCGTATTACTGGTTCCCATACTGCATTCATTTATATGCTAGGCCAGCTTAGGAGATTTTTGTGGCCTAGCATATGTGCTGATTCTTTAAGTTTTCGTATTTTCCAATGGTGTTCTTTGTCTATGATCTCAACCTCATCCCAGAGGAGGCGGTGATCTTCCTTTTCCCTCCATATGTGGTCAGCTACGCCTGATTTTTCTGTTTCCTCTTGTGTTACGGACTTAAATTTGTTATTTAAAGAACTAATCAAAACAAACGGCGTATTCTAATCGTAATTTAATCAGGAGGTCGAATTGTACATTAATCTATTATGATAATAGATATATTTTAGATATATAATAAATTTAGATAGTCTGATATTATTTAGATATCATGATATTAACATTGTATTTCCATTCGCAGGATATTTTAAATGGTACTGGTGTCAGGGTAATTAGAAAAGTGAGATTCTGTGGATTTTCTGAATCCTCATTAACTGGTCGTTGTGTAGGGGCCAGGTGTTTTCCTACGACCGTAGTCTCCTTGCCATCTGTTTAATGGGCCCAGGCATAGTGTGGGTTTGCTTGGAGTAGTTCGACTGTATCTCCCAGATGATCAGTTTTACTTGAACGGACATGTGCCCGTAACAACACAGAATCCGGTTCACAAAGACGGTTAAATTACGAATAGATTACGCGGCTTGTTCTTGGTTCTTTGCTTTAAAAAAAGGTTTTAAACTTAAAATCCAGAAGTAAAGTGAGAAGTGTATTTAGAGGTTAGGGGTAAATGTTGTGAAGTTGAACTATTTTATTCGAAGAAACTATCTTGGCTAGACACCGCCTTACTTGAATATTTAAAGAACATTTTTCTTTATATTTTCACTTTGGTTTACTGAAACCGTTTCTCCTATTACGCTACATAATTTATCTAAAACCGTAAATTGATTAGTGCGTTACTTAAATGTATTTTTCAAACCTTATAAAAGTACATTCAAAGCATTAAATCAAATTTCATAAACGATATCAAATTTAGTCGACTATTAAATCAGACGTTGCTTTCTTCGATATACATTGTGTTTCGTTCGTTCAACAAACACCTGCAGCACCTTCATTGAATTTTTCTTTAAAATGCTGTGTGTTTTGCGGCCCTCGTATAAAATGACATGGAATAACGGAGCTGAGAAATATTTAATGTCATTTACGTCTACAATGAAACGAACAAAGTGAAGTTTTTTATTAAAGTTATCTTCAGTTGGTAAAAATGTTACAAAAATGTCAGCCAAAGTGCTACTTTGGCTCTTTATCTATAAGGAACAAATATCTGCACCGTACAAATTCTAATTTGGAATGATATCTACATAGTAAAACAAGTGCTACTTTAGCTTGTTATCTTTCCCTTGTAGATAACAAACCAGCACCATGTTTTACTATGTAGATATCATTCCAAATCAGAATTTGTATGGTGTAGACATTTTAGCTTATGTACATGCCGTTGATCACTAGAATATAAATGAAAAAATATAATTACATTTTCTTCAGGTCTCTCTCTCTCTATGTATGTATGTATGTATGTATGTATCTATCTATCTATCTATCTATCTTTATATATATATACATACATATATATATATATATATATATATATATATATATATATATATATATATAGAATTCTGTACATATCATTCTAAAATAATATTTTTTCGGCGTAGATATTTTTTCTTTGTAGCTAACAAACGAAAGTAGATATTTTTTATTGTAGATAACAAGCCAAAGTAGCGGCAAAAGTCAAGTAAGTGAAAATAAGGCACAGACTATTGTTTGCGTCACATGATATTAATTGTAAGTAAAATGATGCGCTAAAATAAGTAACCAAGTAATCCCTTTAAGTTCTCTGTGTGTGTGCGTATATATATATATATATATATATATATATATATATATATATATATATATATATATATATGTTAATATTTATTTATTCACTATTAATGGTCTCTCTTGATATTGAGCATTTTAATTAGAAAGACAGCTTGCCTTAAAAGTGTTTTCTTCCAGAAATACCCTGCTTGACCCTTAATTTTATTTTGCAAAACCGCAGCCCTTGTTATCGTCGTTATATATATTAGGTTGATGCTAAAGTTCTCATATGTTAAAGAAACTTTATGTGATATCGTAGTTTACTCAGCTCTTTACTGCACCTGTAATCGTTCAACGATTTTTGCTAGCCTTAGAGAAACGTTAAAGCCAATAAAATGGATTCCATATGATTAAAGGAAGCAAAATTCGGTCATCGTTTAAATAATCTCTCTCTCTCTCTCTCTCTCTCTCTCTCTCTCTCTCTCTCTCTCTCTCTCTCTTTCTCCTTGCTCGACATAGAAATAAAATCCCTTTTGAACAAGATGTTTACGGGTGAAATGGCTTGTTTGAGTGTCATATTGGACACAGAAATGTCTTTTAAATCTGGACAAGAAAGTCAGTTATTTATTTTACGATCCTGATAGCTGTCCTCTACTTGAGCTGCGGTGCTGTAAACGACCCTGAATCTGAAATGGGAACTTCCAAACATACATATCAGATCTGTCTTTTTCATATTCTTCTTTGTTTCACTCAGTCTGTGTCTAGTCGGTGGTCCGAACAAATTGAAGATATCGAAAAATCATACAAACACATTTATTCTTCATTCATGATTGAATATACGCTTTAGATGAAAGGCAATATAACTTTAGGGAATTCAAATAAGAATACAGTGAGACTTAAATAATGATCCGCCGTGCAAATCACTGACACCCGTTTCTAAATTTACATCGAATTTATCTGGACATATAAATTAAGTGAATCAATTTCAAAAAGTTATTCTTAGCATCGCTTGAAAATGGAACGGAAATTTGTATTTTAAATTTAATTTATATAATTGAATTTGAATTGAGATTTCAGATTTGAAACATGGGAATTTCAGTGTTGCGATGATTATATATTAAAAAAACAAACAATTATATTAAAAATCATATATATATATATATATATATATATATATATATATATATATATATATATATTCAAAAATTATACCATAAATCTGTTATAACATCACTACAAAAATAACCATTTTCTTTCAACACTTCTAGTGTCTTATCAACCTTTGGAAAGTTACTGAAAACCATACCACGGGTTGACCTAAGCCTTGTGAGTAAAATTGGGTAGACGGAACCCTTTGGGGCCGTCGATAGCTGTACTAGCACGAAGTCACAAGTCACCGTGGCTGAAATTGTAACTAAGGTCTGTTCTGCATAGTTGCAGTATAAACCACAGAGCAGGCGCCTTAGGGATTGACTAGCCGACCTAGTGAACGGGTTTCCTGAAATACGAGTGGCCAGCTATATATATATATATATATATATATATATATATATATATATATATGTAAGCAAATGTGTGGATGTAGATCCGACGGTATGATGAAAATGTGGAAAAGACAAAGCAAAATCCGAATATACGAGTTTACTGTTTTTATTATGTTTTTTGTTTTTGTTATTCTGTCGACGTCAGACGTTTCGGTCAAATAGACCTTCTTCAGGACATGGTTAATGGAGACATAATTATATTTGTATATCCTGTATATATCGTCTCTCCATCAAACTTAAATCTAATATAATTATGTCTCCATTAACCATGTCCTGAAGAAGGTCTATTTGACCGAAACGTCTGACGTCGACAGAATAACAAAAACAAAAAACATAATAAAAACAGTAAACTCATATATTCGGATTTTGCTTTGTCTTTTCCACATTTTCATCATATATATATATATATATATATATATATATATATATATATATATATATATATATATATATATAAGGCAAAGATCACCGGCATCGAGGCCATGCTGCTGAAGTCCCAGTTACGCTGGGATGAACTCGTTTCCAGGATGAAGTATCATCGCCTGGTTAGAAAACATCCAAATGTTGGACAGTTTGTCTTTATTTTCTCCCGAAATTAAAGCAACTATACGAAATTTAGAAAAGCTCATGATCAAACATATTAGATATTCATTGTCTGTTAACAATATATGCTTCAATAATGATCTGCTGCCCCAATACACTATATATATATATATATATATATATATATATATATATATATATATATATATATATATATATATATATATATATATGTGTGTGTGTGTGTGTGTGTGTGTGGCGGGATATGCGAAGAATTATATTAATCTTCATCACGGATCTACAAATTTTTAATATTTATTTATATCCATTTTTAATAGTACAACTAAGTTGCATTAGTATAGGCTAAACGATTAATGTCGATGTATGTAACAGCTCTAAGGGATTTATGGAACAGGTCTAGTTTGTATTAATTCTAGTGGTAGATGAAGTCGAGAAAAAGCTAGAAACTTTACTGTTGCTTGTGTCACAAGTTTACGTTGTCTGCACTGTGTATATAAATTCTAGTTGTAGACTGTGTGAAAGAAGTGGGAAGCTAATCCCTACTATTGCAGCATGTAAACAAGTTAACGGAATGTCGCCGCTAAACGTAATGTTTGTAATGTTGAACACTCGAAATAAATAGGCGAAAGATGTGAGTAATTAAGGTTGAGAATTTCAGTTACGTTTGTGAGTCAAACGGTCGAACACGCCATGGCCAGTGTTTAACTGAAAGACTAATTTTGCAAGCGAAATGTTTTGATATTTATAAAAAAAATTCTTGTGAATAAAAACAGCTCCGAAAGAACGAAATTTAGGATTTTAATCAAGAGCTGATTGGCTAATAAATAATTTAATTAATTTAAATATTCCTTTTAGGGAAGAATAAATATTATTGTTATATATTGAAGTTGATCCTCTGAATCATTTTACCATTCAAAGAATGCCGCGTGTCTTGTTCGACGTCGCTGATTGGTTAATATATATGAATGCAAAGATTCAAATAATCGGAGTCGGCAAAATACTAAAATTGTTTTATTTTCTGACTGATGAATTTTAGTACTTAAATATACAATTCTGTAACGGGGTTCAACACACACACGCACACACACACATATAATCATAGAGAAATAATACAAAAAATTAAATAGCAATATTAATGTGATTACTGGGGAAATCACTTCGCTAACAAGACTTAATGCGACATTAACTTACTATCAATTTCTTAATTATGGCAGGTGTCTTCCATTTGACAGCAACTCAAAAATAAGCATCTTAATATTCAAGGAATTGATAGCAAGTTAATGTCTCTTGTTAGCGAAGTGATTTCGCTATTAATCCCATTAATATTGCTATTTAATTCTTTGTATAAATTGTTCCTTTATGATATAAAATATAGCTGCGCACTCATATTATACATATACATAAAAATTAATTTCGGTTGAGCTCTCTGGTTTGAGGTGTGAATTTGGAAACAGTGACTATTTAAGCTAATATTGCACGACTCTTCGGCAGAATCGAGTCACTGTCAGTCACTGTGTGTTTATCTAAATCTAAAAATAAACATGGTAAAATTCACCTTCATCCATGCCGTGCGTCGATGGCTTAGTGGGAGAAGTTCCGACTGACGCAAATTCAGTCGGGTTTCGATCCTAGCTAGAGACAACACTGATGAGCTGTGAAACAGCGAAACAGTCTGGCTGTGGATGACAAATATATATATATATATATATATATATATATATATATATATATATATATATATATATATATATATATATATATGATCTCAAGAAATGAAAAGCCTAAATGACTTATCTATGACATCAAATTTCGCCTAAGCACCACTCGTTAGGGTCAGATAAATTAATCTGACTTAAAGTGATCCGCAAGATAAGTCCTTTGGATTTTTCTTCATCTTCGGGATTGAGCAATTTAATTAGACAAATCTGTTCGCCTTTAAACGCTTTAAATTATAATAATTATACGCGTTTTGTTCGTCGTTATCGATTTGTTAGATAGATAGACAGACAGATAGATAGATAGATAGATAGATAGATAGATAAGGAGGGACAGTGATAGATAGATAGATAGATAGATAAGGAGGGACAGTGATAGATAGATAGATAGATAGATAGATAGATAGATAAGGAGGGACAGTGATAGATAGATAGATAGATAGATAGATAGATAGATAGATAGATAGATTTAGTATTCGGTCAGCAACGCCCCTTTCATGCATGTTTCATTAAAGACGACTGACATGATACCGCGTCTAAGCACTCTATTAATTTTATCTTGCATTCGTATAAGTATTTTTTCTGGACATAAAGTGTGTAAAAACGGTTCAAATGTTCTATACATACGAGCGATTTCAGTTATACTTTTAGCCATTATCAAGGATGTTTTTTAACGAATTTCTCTCTCTCTCTCTCTCTCTCTCTCTCTCTCTCTCTATATATATATATATATATATATATATATATATATATATATACATATATATATATATATATATATATATATAGTCTAAAAGTTATTTATATATATATATATATATATATATATATATATATATATATATATATATATATATATATATATATATAGTCCAAAAGTTATTTTACAAGTGGTTGAAGCTATTATATTGTATTTTCCACAAGTACGTTGCGGACGGAGTTTGGTAGTTTTTCTGGTGTGTTTAAACGTGTCCCAATAGGAAAGTTTTACACATTTTATGTCTAGAAAAGAAGAGAAAAAATACGTTCCGATTGCGCAGGCCGATAGACGAAATAAAATACTGTTTAAAATAAAACGGAGCGTCTACTGAAATACGTGTATCCACTAAACATCATATTTAAAGTAATAAGAATATATCGGATTAAAATAAAAATCCATTT
>OZ038483.1:95331675-95354175 GCA_964036315.1 Acanthosepion esculentum | reverse complement strand
ACGTTACTTTTCATAAATAGAAAAATCAATTTCAGAAACACTTGGATACATCGGTTAAGCATTTTAATAAATCTGAACAAATTTTCGTAAAATCTGGCAAAACCACGAACTTTTATAAATTTCACCCTAAAGATTATAAGGCATTGATTAGAAATAATTTAATTGTGTCGATCATATCAACATCTCTTCTAAATATATTACCGATAAACTAAAAATCAGCAATAGGTTTGGTAAACTTTGTACTAATGAATCAGATGTACTACTTAAGGATCACAAACCGGAGTTTCAGAACAAACTCCCTGCAAGAATTATAAATCCGACCAGATCGGAGATCGGAATGGTTAGTAAATTAATCCTAGAACGCGTAAATAAACAAATTAAGAATCACTTTGGACTTATTCAATGGATCGGTACCACCGAAGTCATTAACTCGTTTAAAAACATTGATAACAAAAACAACTGTATCTTCATCCATGATGTAATGGAATAACCAGGCACCCCCATGAGTGACTACACTATAGGTATTAACTACCTACAAGTATCTGTAAGTCAACGGACTACAGAGACTAGTTGGGATCTGTTTACTCAGCTCTTAGCTGTTGTTGAATTCTCTGCGCTCGGGCAGAGAGGAACTCGAACGAAGCTATGCCGAGGGGCAGTCTCGTCCGGGGAGGTAGACAGACCTGAAGCCATTTATGCGGGGTTTACGGGGAATTTTTGGCCAAGCCTACGGGCTCGGATTGCCCGACATTAAATTCGGCCTTGTGTCACATCCTACCCCGTGGGGAGGTTGGTAAATATTACTAGCTGGGATCTGTTGAGTACGACTCAGACTTACGCGAGAAATACCGACCTTCCAATCGTAGCACTCATTACTGGATTGACTTGTGACGACCTTGTGCTGTTAACTTTATTCTTATTGTACTGGTTTTGTACCATAAACCTTTACTTATTTTAACCACCTTGTTTCTCAAGTATATATTCTTATTAGCACGGAATATAACAATCCAGTTTGATATAGTGGACTTTTACCCTTCCATATCCAAGGACCTCTTTACAATTGCATTGGAATTTGTCAGAGTTTATTCCAACATTTCAAGTGATGAGATAAACATCATTATGAATTGTAGGAAATCTGTCCTCATCCACAAAAAAGGACAGTTGTTAAAAAATTCTGACGATACCTGACATTTCTATGCGATCGTAGGATTTTGCGGAATCTTCTGATTTGGTTGGATTATTTATTTTGTATAATCTTACTGCTTACGAAGATATTACTCTAGATAGTATAGGGCTGTATGGGGTTGATGGTCTCATGATTGTAAAAAAACTCTACAGGAAATCAAGTTGATAAACTTAGGAAATTGATTCCTAGAGAATTCAAGAGTTTAGATGCGGGAAAATATGTTCTAGTATTAAACAAGTTGATTTTCTAGATGTAACACTAACTTTAGTCCATGAAAATTTTCAGCTTTATATGAAGAACAATGCCAACCCAATATATATCCATCCTAATACCAATCACCCACCATCTGTAATCCGACATATTCCTTCTTCTGTAAAACGTCAGATTCGCCAATACTCTTCTAAGAAAGAGGTATTTGAGAAACATAGAACTGTGTATAATAAAATCCTTAGAGATAGTGGGTATAAGTCCTCCGAAATTCAGTTTATAGAATATAATGCTAATTCTAAGAAAAGAAATATAAACGGGAAAATCATCTGGTACACACCACCATTTAACCAAATAGTACAAAGTTGGGCCATAAGTTTCTAAATTTAGTTGACAAACATTTCCTGAAAAGCAATCCCCTTAGGAAATTTTTAATAAGAATGCATTAAAACTTAGCTATAGTTGTACTAATAATCTTGAGAAAATAATAAATTTGCACAACAATAAAATACTTAATCAATTTAAAAGTAACAATAATAACCATAATGTAAGTACTAATTCTAATGCGGTTAAGGATACCAACCAATGTAATTGTAGGAATTTTAAGCAATGCCCATTGTTTAACAAATGCTTGGCTAAATCTCTTGTGTATATGCGTTCTGTTTCTTCAATAGAAAATCTGAGGATTGAAAATTTTATATTAATAGCACAATGAACACTTTCAAAGATCGTTGGTATAAGCACCTATCTTTTTTATTTTTAATAATGTTACTTATAAAGATAGAAATTCATTTGCAAAATATTTTTGGAAGTTGAAAAAAGAAAATAAACATTTTCAAACTGGCTAGAACATGTAAATCCTTATAAGAATCTTGTGTCGTGTATTTACAGGAGAAAATGCATCAAAATTCATTGAATCACTTCTACTCCAACAGCTTCCTTCCTCGCACATCCCGCCTTCTGTTTACTTGATTCCCTGATAAATAAAACCTTCAAAAATTTAAATGCAATGTTAACCGCCATCTTCTATCTTCTTGAATCTCATTCATCTTTTGTCCTTTCCGCGATCCTTTCTATAGTTTGTCTTTTCTTTCATTTTACCTCCCTGTAACCCCCTGCATTCCCGTTTTGCTTGGGGTGAAATGATTTTTTAAAAAGCATAACGGAAAGTTTATCAGAACAATTTCATTGAAAATATTTATAGAAAAGGCACAGGGAAACTACATTACGACGGTGGGAAAGTGATTAAACCGAGATGCCAGGTCACAAAAATAATATTGCAGATTCTTCTTAGTATTTTATCAAGAATCTCTAAATACATAGCAGAAGCACCAGACTAGATGTGGGAGGATTAATCTAGAAAGATAAGCTTCCTAACCATTACACCACGTCGAAGTGCCCTAAAGATTTTCTAAGCGTAGTTTAGATGTGACACAAGGTCGAAAGAATGAAACACCCAGTGAGAATCGAACACTATTCAATTGTAATTGATATAGTTAACCGCTACACGACATCGAACTACCCAACACACACACACACACACACACACACACACACACACACACACACACACACACACACACATATATATATATATATATATATATATATATATAAGATGGGATATGTGAAAAACAAAATGTTTCGTTAAGTAAGAACATATTCAAAGCAATTTTTTAATCATTACACCCCAAGTAAGGCAACATAGTCACTAAGATGCAAAGAGGTTACTGAGTGTGAAAGAATGAGAAAAAAAGAAAACAATATTAAGGAGCAAGAAGAATAAAAATAAAGAAATTAAAGAGACAGGCGATAACGAGCGACATTTCATTTCAATTTTTGATGATCAAAGTTGACTGGAAGAGAAGCTGGAAGAGAGTTCCACAAGTGAGAAGTGTGAGAGAAGAAAATGCTACCCTCAGTTACATGTCTCGATTTCAACTTTGAAATGATGTGTCCTTTCTGCTAATCTAGTACTGCGCTTAAATTCGTAAAGTCTAGGTGCCAAAGAGGAGAAAAGTTGTCATGAAAATATTTACCAGAAAGATACAGGGAAGCACGGTGCGGTAGTGAGAAAGTGAATAAAACCGAAATGCCAGGTCCAGACCTATAACATTGTAGATTTTTTCAAGAATCGCGCGATATATACGAAAAGTTCCAGTCCAGAAATAGCAGCAATAAAGTGAAGAAATGTTATATATATATATATATATATATTTACACACGGTCTGTCTATGATATTGAGCACTTTATCCTATAAATATAGCACAACTTAAGACTATACTTCATATATATATATATATATATATATATATATATATATATATATATATATATATAAACACACACAGATAATATTAGTGGTCAATATATATATATATATTTCGGAGTACATAACTTTCGTTGACCTGTTATTACCTGGATGTAAAAAAGACATATCTATTTCCATAACTGAGGATGATTGTATGCACCTCCACATTATAATTTGGCAGTAAGGGACTACGATGACGAAACCTTCCCATGACGTTGAACGGCCACCATGTTCACCCGATTTAACACCAAGAGACTTCATTATTTTGGCGGCGTAGTAAAAAATAAGGTTTATGAGAAAGATCCACACATAGTAGAGGAATTAACCTTTATCCCTCTCTATATGACTTCCTTTGTCATGCAAATTTTATCCTGTCACTGAAGGTAACTCTGATCCCTGAATTTGAATTTGTTTCTATTTCATAGTTGTCATATCCTGCTATGGCAACAGAAATCACCTTTGAGTGAAATTAACAATACGGTTACTGCAGTTGAGAGACCTAAATAAAGAATGCAATGGAAATGGAGGAAATGATAATGAGGCAGAGTGCTAGAGGTTAAAAGAGCTCATCTTGGAAGCATTTATTGACACTGGTGCTGATCAG
The DNA here is from genome assembly GCA_964036315.1 of Acanthosepion esculentum. Taxonomy (NCBI): domain Eukaryota; kingdom Metazoa; phylum Mollusca; class Cephalopoda; order Sepiida; family Sepiidae; genus Acanthosepion; species Acanthosepion esculentum. Next base: position 95,349,867 of record OZ038483.1, on the reverse strand, counting down.
AATTTGTATCGCACTGTGTGTCACAGTTTCCTGTTCGAGGAATGTCGTAAACCCGAAGGAGGACATTTTGGGCACTTACGAGAATAAACAGTGTTAAAAATGTAATTGTAATAAATAAATTCAAGTATAATAAAATGTAAAAAAAACCCTGTAAAGTGTATTGTCCACCTATAAAGTTTTGGTCTACTACATATATATATATATATATATATATATATATATATATATATATATATATGTATATGTGTGTGTGTGTGTGTGTGTGTGTGTGTGTGTGCGTGTGTAAATACAATTCTTTGTTTATTATTTGAAAATATATTATAGGTCATTTTCCTGGAACATTTCACATGCATATTCTTTTGTCGTCGCAGCTTTATTTTACATTTCTTTCCCTTGTGTGAACGTGCACAGGCCCTTTCCTAGATTTTGGTTACTCCAACGAAAACCGGAATCGAAATGCATCGTGGCACGAAGCTGTCCAGCTGACGAATCACCGCGAACGATTGCCGCGCCTGTATGTTTGCATATAAAAATTGATTCTACTCGAAAGTTCAGAGGAAGACGTGCATGTAAAAGATACATTTTAAACAGTGATCCACACACGTAGCCATAAACGCATATTCATGTTGGCCTTTTGCCAGATTTAGGGTCGGTTAGGAAATATCCTCATGTACCCCGACACGTACAGAAAATGAAGAAGTAAAATATGAGGAAACAATCGCAGTCTTGTACGATTTTCCTCTAAGAATAGTACGAAAAGAGAGGAAAAAAAACTTCCATTCACATGTATGCAATTAAGAGCGCTCACGTCGATACACCTAAATTCGGTAATATGTTTTTCACTGCGCCCGAGCACACATGCAAAAATACTACCAAATACATAAATTATATAGAAAATTACATCCGGGTTTCCAGTTGAATTCAAATTGTAGCCTGGCCGCCCACCTTACGCATCCGCGGTATAATTCTGCAAATTCTGTGCATTGAATGTTCATATCACGTGAACGCTCAATGTATCTTCCGCTTTTTTCGATCTTGGGAAATGATGCTGTTGCTTTCAAAGACCCCGGCGGTAAAAAAAAGATGTTTTGGAAGAAAGAATTATGCCCAGGATTTTAGCATGTTTTCTTCTTGAAAAGATCTTGATTTGTTTTACGGGTGTTTATGAAAAATACCCGTAAAACAGATAAAAGAGAGGAGCCAAATAGCTATAAAATGAAATTAAATCAGAAAATTGATATAGGAAGCGAACACAGAATAAAAGAAAGGAAAAGAACATGGGTAATATAAGAGAATGAGGAAAGCAAAGTAAAGAGAATGAGAGGAACAGAGCGAAAGGCAGATAGAAAGGAAAGGGAATGAAATTAAAGCATATAGTGAATATATTTTTCTTTCTATAACCTTGTGCAATAAATTGACGTTTCCCAGACACATTTCAGGGGGGGGGGAGAGAGAAAAAAAGAGAAAGAAATGAAAACACCTAAAAAAACAACAAAGTTACAAACATGCAATCAAAAAAAAAAAACTAAAAAAAACATGGAAACAAATATTAAAAACTTTAGAAAAATGAAAGTTACACAGCAACGTTTTTTTTTTCCGGTTCATTCAAACACGCATGCGTGTACGCATGCTCGCGTGAACTCGATCCAGGATGAGAACTAAATGCATCCATGCACTTAACAATCAGTAGGCTATGAAACATGACATTGGCCCTGAAAAAAGAATAAAAAATGGATTTATACTAAGCCCCAACCGAACGTATTCCAAGAATGTAGCTTTCATATGTTAAATGTAGTGTCATAATAACCCCTATCTCATCATAATCAGATCTCTGTTTGAATCTGGGGAACTGGTGTTTCAGAACACTAATAATTACATTTGTTACAAGATCATCTCTAGCAGAATGCATACGAGAGAAAGAAGCAATTGCATTGCTAATCTATTTAAGTCCATAAAGGCAGCGACTCAGAGTCTTAAACAAATAAAAATAAAATGAGGAGTTAAAACACATGAATATAAAATAAGGAGTTACTCTTGCAACAGGCTATTTTAATATTATATTATCTTTTAACAGCATGTCCCTTCAGGATATATGTGATCATAACTCACCATAGATTCCTTTTCTTTACTATATGTCAATTGATTCTTGGAAAAACAGTGATATGGTTTTCCCGTTACCATAGTTTGGAGTTAAGTGTGATAGAACCCAGTTTGCACTGCTACTTAACTGACAGAATGAGAAAATTCACACACACACACACACACGCACACACACACACACATATATATATATATATATGTGTAGCTTTTTTTATATATCTCATACGAGTAAAAAATATATAGGGAAAAGAAGTTGAACATGTAATGGAGTCTTTAAGAATATTTCCTTAGTGTAACTGTACCGGTTTCACATTTCTATGACTTTTAAAAGTGAAAATTGGAATGGGGTCACATGTGGCAATGCCATGATATGTCTTGCATCACACACACACGCGCGCACACACACACACACACACACACACACAGGCACACACACACACACACAGACACACACACACACACACAGAGACACACACACATATATATATATATATATAGTGATATGCATAGAACTCCGTCCATGCTTTTTGCTGTCATCTCTGAACTTAATCCTCGCAAAGCTTATGAACTTGATGGTATCTCGACAATAGACCTTAATAAATATGTTCCTGAACTGGCACCTGTTCTCTGTAAACTCTACAATAAATATCTTGTTTTCACTTGCTTTTTTCCTTGTGGGAAACCCTTTCTGTAGTTCCAGTCATATTACCGTTGAAATGGCTAGATATCACCGTAAACTTTCAGCCTCGCATCTCTTGTGGGACTACCTCCCGGCCTTCTGCTTTCCAATCAACTTTGATCTTTACAAATTTAAATGTAATGTCAATCGTTATCATTTGTCTTCTTAATTCCTGCCCTTTTATTTTTTTCTTCTTTTTCTTATATTCTTTCACATTCAGCATCAACCACAATTTCCATCTTTGTTTGCTTTATTGCCTTTCTTGTGGTGAAATGTATATTTTATAATATAGATGCATAACAAAACAAATCTTGTTCGTCTGTGTGTGTGTGTGTGTGTGTGTGTGTGTGAGTGCGCGCGCACGCGCGTAAGTGTTTGTCCAATTAATGATTTTTTTTAGTCCGGTGCAATATTTTATCATTATATACATTATTTTATGATATACATGTGTTTAAGTAGACATCATTGTTTATTTACAAACAGATAAATTATCGTCTACTGATAGGGATCACAGTAAATCTTATTAAAAAAAATACAAATTTCGACAGGAATCAAACCTACGTTCCCATTTTCTGTAGAAAATCACGAAACAGCATGCCTAACTAAAAGGCAAAAAAGTGATTTCTCAGAGAAAGGCACGAAGCTGGATGTCTGCATCAGAAACTCATGTATATATATATATATATATATATATATATATATATATATATATATATATATATGCTCTCCTTACCCGATCGATCACTCTAGAGAAAGGATAATTTTAAAAACAGTGGAGGCTGCTTCCGCTATTAACGCATCGCTCTTCAATTACAAATTGAGCCCTCTTTGTTACTGGCGTTTCTATACATCTCGTATATAATACGCTAAAACTTCCCTTTCTCTGTCATAGAGAAACAGACTTGTATGTGGATGACTATATATATATATATATATATATATATATATATATATATATATATATATATATATATATATATATATGTTTGAAATCATTTTACCCCAAGCAAGGCAATAAAGGGTGTTACTGAGTGAGAAAGAATATAAGACGAACGTTATTAAAGAGCGAGAACAATAAAAGAGAAGAATTTAAATACAAAAAAAGAAAATGTTAGCATAGAACTTACGGTTGCATCTAGTCATTTCGACTGTAAAATGATGAGACATTTCCACCAACCCAATAATGTGATTAAATTCATAGTCTAGGTTCGATAGAGGAAAGATCATAAGAACAATTACCATGAAAATATTTATAAAACAAGCGCAGGTAAGCTACATTATGGTAGTTAGAAAGTTACTGAAGCTGGGATTCCAGGTCACGGCCAATGACATTGCAGATTCTTCTTTGGATTTTATCAAGGATATCTAACTATATAGCAATAACAACAGACCATATATATATATATATATATATATATATATATATATATATATATATATATATATATATATATATATATAGTTAAATTTCCCAGAAAAATTATCCAGAAAGCGGCTTCCGCAAGAGAGTCTCTCTTTTTTAAATTTTGGATTTAATGTTACTAAACATTTCACTTTGTTTTCTTTGATGAAGTCGGAAGATGAAACGCGTCGATAAAAACTAAGAATTTTTCCAAATATCATTTTTATACTATATATATATATATATATATATATATATATATATATGTATATATGCAGCATATTTTCATTCAAGCATGTTCGGTTAGACGTATTATGTCTATTTATTTTAGTTTTAATCATTTCAAGTCCACGTATTATGCTGTAGAAAATTGATCAAGAAAAATACCAAAATTTTCTTTCTAATAATTTTTATTTTCCCAAGTACTTTCAATCTCATCTGAAACCATATTCAGTGGGTTAAAATATCTATGGATGTGTATATAGTAACCACGTAAATTGCAAAATAATTTTTCAATGTTCGCTTACACTATAGCGTTTCAAATTCAAAATTTTCATTTATGCAAGGGAGGTAACTTTGTAATCGCCCCACACAAAAAGAAAAAGATTTTTAATTATAATATTTTAATTTAGTATTTTCACATAAAACTCAGCTGCTACAAACATTTAAGAACTATGTTGCTATGCTCACTTTTTGGCCGCAATTCTCTTATATAAAAGGCTTCCAGAATTTTAAGTTTTTGCTTATTATTACTTTGATGAAGTGCTTGAATGAAAATATGCTGCCTATATATATATATATATATATATATATATATATATATATATATATATATATATATAGCTTGAAGCATTCGGTTGTCTAGTCGCACTGAAGAGCTGTGATGCAGCGAAACAGTACTGTCTGCGAATGACATAATTTAGCTCTTGAAAATAATTGAGCACTGTTGAATGACAAGCTAATTCTACAAACAACAGCTACCTGCGTTAATGCGAAGCTCTTCAGTAAAATGAATGCAGCACTCCGGCTGATTGACATTTGTAAAAACATATTGCTAGATTTAGCTGCCTCATTCTATCGAATGAAGCTAGCAAATCGGTTGGGTTTGAATTCTGGCTTGAGGCATTCGGTTGTCTAGTCGATATATATATATATATATATATATATATATATATATATATATATATATATATATATATATATATCCTCCTTGGGTCTACCCATACGGATTACCTAGTTTTTCGTAAACTAAATATATATATATGTATGTATATGTATATATATCTGAAAGCAGAATGGTATTATTAAATACCATTGCCGAACAACACAGCGGCTTTTTATATACCAATAAACAAGTCCATACCCCAAAATACTCTCTGTATTTAATGTATTGATAATATAATATATATTATGAATATTAAGTTGAGTCATAAATACTTTCCGTTTTTGTTAACAAATTTAATTCTTGAAAAAAGAAAGTATAATTACATTTTATTTATTTATATAGTCATCGTTATTTCCCATGACTTGTCATCTTAGAGATGTTTTGAGTACAATTCCGCCGGTTCTGATGTTCTTGGAGATGTTTTGAGTACAATTCCACCGGTTCTGATGTTCTTGGAGATGTTTTGAGTACAATTCCACCGGTTCTGATGTTCTTGGAGATGTTTTGAGTACAATTCTGCCGGTTCTGATGTGTGGCACTGCTTTTGACGAACTCTTGAACCTGGCTTTCATTGAAGAAAGTTTTGCAAAAAAGTAATAATCATTTGGTGTCAGGTTCGGTGACTATAGCAGGCGTGGGCAGAACAAATCAACGGTGCACCACAATTTTTCCAGTGTCATTCTTACTGCCTGCAGCATTGCGTTGTTATGTAGGAGAACAAATTTTTTGTCAATTGACTAAGCTCAGCGCGCTTTTCGTCCAAATGTTTATGACCACGTTGTAGCGGCTGTGGGTGTATAACGTGCAGTTGAAAGCTTATGGTATTTCCGGACGAATTTTTGAACTGATTCAGTCATTCTTATCTAATTGCTAAATGAAAGTTATCCTGAACTCCTGTAGATCTTTTTTTTTTTTGGGCCCCAGGGCTCTATCCATGGGCCTACTTTGTTCTTAATTTTCATCAATGGTCTTCCTAATGACAACTCGATATCTATACTGACAAAACCATTTACTATGTCTCGATAGTATGTCTGATCAGTTCGATAAGATCAAATTGGTAGCTGATCTAAAAAATGGCCTACAATCGGTTGTTAACTGGAGCAAGTAACGGCATGTTATTTTTAACGGCTCCAGAACGAAACTTCTCTGTATTAATTATCTGAGAGATCCTTTTTTTACTCCCATCAGCTTGACTGATGCTAATCTCCAGTAGAGTGACACATTGTGCTTTGTTGGGCTAACATTCTGAAGTGGAACGATTTAACTGAATCCATTGCTAGGTCTGCTGCCAAAAAATTGGGTTCACTATATGACAATCTTTCTCTCTAGAATCTATCTTATGTATTGTTATATAGGAATAAAGTGTGGCTGCCGATACTTGAGTTTGAACATATATCGCCAGTGAGCAAGCACAAGCGATCCCATTATTGAATTAAGTTGACCACGTGACCATAGAGGAAACTCATATGTAGGGAGTCGGCTGTCGTATCGATTGATCGCATTTCTAGTCTATCCTCTATTACTATTCGGATCACCATTTCTACTCTATACTATTTCACTATACGGACCGTTATTCTCTACTCTATTTACTATACTATTTCTCTATTCGAATCACTATTCGAGGGTTACTATTCGAGCAAGTATTATCGAGCTAGTACTATTAGTGCGAGTGTTATTCGAAGGCGTCTGACACCAATATTCTTCAACGGCGTTACTATAGTTGTATCTGTGATTACAAAGTCTCTACTACAACGAGCATTACGAAAGTGACAGCGAGATTCGTTGGCATCACAAAAGTGGCAACAAGTGTTTGTTGACATCACAAAACATATTTATATGTCTACCATTCGTCCAGGCTTTGAATATTGTTGTCATATATGGTCCGGTGCTCCTGATATATATATCAACTTAAGTTATATATATATATATATATATATATATATATATATATATATATATATATATGTGTGTGTGTGTGTGTGTGTGTGTGTGTGTGTGTGTGTGTGTATGTGTGTAATTTGGCAGCAACTTTTCTTTTAAACATGTAGTATTGAATGTTAATGACAACATCGTCTTGCATATTTTCTTTTGAATTTTCTCATATTCTCTCATGAGACTTTTATATGGACAATACATATTTCGAAATTATTTTCAAATAAAAAGTCTCATTAGAGAATATGAGAAAATTCAAAAGAAAATATGCAAGACTATGTTGTCTTTAACATTCAATACTACATGTTTAAAATATATATATATATATATATATATATATATATATTATATATATATATATCGAGTGGCCCGATGATTGCATCTAGCATGAAACAGACTGTCGCCTCTAAGTGTTGACTTCTAGGTTCACTTTTATATTTACACACGCCCTATCTCTGATATTGAGCACTTTAAACCATAAATATAGCACACTTTAAGACTAATGCAGTTCCCCTTTGCCTTTTTTTATAAATACACTCATGGTAATTGTTAGGATGAACTCTTCGCCCTGCTACCTAAACTTTGACTAGAAATTCAAACGCGACACTAGATTGTCGGCAAGGTCTCATCATCATTATAGTTGAATTGGTTACATGTAGAAATAAGTTCAACCACAACTTCGATCTAAAGAATGCCACAGTTATTAAAAGAGAAAATAACTTGCTTAGACGGAAAGTTCTTGAACGTGCTCCTATCGTATCTTAACAAAATGTAAATCTGCAACCCTGATTTTTTAAAATATCTCCTTCCTTAAAAGATATACTCCTTTCCCAAGTCAACATACGTGACCATATAAATTTTTAAAAATTAAAAGAAAAACAGTTAACTGAAAAAAAAACTTCTATTATTTAAAATGAATATTAAATTAAAATAATAATTATATTAATAATTTTTTTTTAATAAAATCTCATAAATTTATAAGGACTCTTTATTTTACAGTTGCTTTTAAAAAATACACAGACGATCCCACCACATTCATAATAATATTTTTCTTCCATGGAGGTCTGTGAATATTTGTCCTTGACTCCATTATGTATTGAATATTGCTGAATGTAAGCAGTTTTTAATCATCTCTTATGATATATTTAGGAATGGTTAGGTAGAATGATACATTTGGTCATTACAAGATAGAATGATACATTCGTCATTACAAGTGGCTCCAAAAAGCAACGAAAATTACTTATGATTCAACTTAATATATTGAAAAGAAATTAATGGCTGCCAGTGCAGGTGTTATAATGATAACCCAGCGTATATCGTAACGCAATCAGTATATTTAACAATATCAACAGTATTGTGGAAAACGTTATATGATTCTGTAACTCTGTTCTCTTACGCATTTTTACATCTATTCATTCTTTACTTTACCTGTCTGAACCATCAATTATCGCAATTTAACGCACAACTGATTTATTTCCAAAACACCTCAGGTTCAAAGCATTGCTTTCATTTTGTTTTCTAACTTTCTGTGCGCTTCAGTTTCTTTCTGTTTCTATTTATCTTTCTTTTTCTTCTATAACCACCCACTATTTTCATTTCCTCTTTCTATCCCCACTCCCCTGTCTTTCAAATCTTCTGGTTTTTTGTTTATTTTTTGGCGGGAAATAGCGTTTCGAGAATTTTTCGTGTTAATATTTAACGGTTGATTCACAACAAATGATGGTTTGTTGGCGCGCATTAAATGAGGTACAGGCATGCGTTCAGTGTGACTTCCGACAGTGATAAAAGATTTTAAAAGAAGGAAGAGAAAAATGAAAATAAAAGTAAAACCGTTACAAGACCTCTTCCCGAGGATATTGACAGCACAACAAAAATGGTGTCAAGGAAATAAAGTTATATATATATATATATATATATATATATATATATATATATATATATATATATATAAAAGATATTACAGTGCTGGTGTAAATAAAATAGTCCTCGGTTTAGTATAACAGAGCTATAAAATATATATTAATAAATGTACATTTTTTTCTTACCGGTAGTACGGAGTTTCATGAAGAATGCAATCGTCAGCACCTGACGATTACTTTGTGCAAGTGACTCCGAGTCGTGATACCGGCGAGGGATAATATATATATATATATATATATATATATATATATATATATATATATATATATATATATATATATAAATGGAATAGTGAGAAAGTATAAAGAGACAAGAAAATTATGAAAAGGATAAAAAACGACTACATTCTACACATGAGCTCACAAACACGTACACGCGTACACGCGTACACACACATACACACAGACAAAGAAGAAGAAATAAAACTAACACCAATAAAAAGTGCATAGGTTATTTTTTTAACTTAATATAAAAATAAAGAAAATTAGAAAATCGGCAGTCAATTGCTGATACATTCTGACGAGTAAACCGAACACCTTTGGGAGCAGCTTGACCGAAAACTTCAAGAGCGTGCAACCAAAATCACGTCATTGGCAACCCTTAAAGAAACATTGCTAAAGGAGTGGCAAAATATGGATCAGACGATTGTTGATAACTTGATCAAATCCATGCAAAATCGAATACAGGCACTGAAACTAGCAAATGGAGGACCTATTCTATACTAGTAACAAATCCTGTTTATTTATGTTGAGTTGGGATTACGTAATTAAAATTTGAAATTGGATGTAGTTTATTTCTCCTGGCTAAAAACTTTTCTTAGCCCACTGTAGTTCAATCATTAAGAACAGCAAGAAATAATTGAATTCAACTTTGAGCAAAGATAGATAAAAAAAAAATAATACGGATTTCAAACTTGTAGAAAATATCAAGTGTTTCGGTTGAAGTCTTCACCATCATTATCCTCTATATCTTTTTCTTTTCAGGAAGTATGTAATCCTGGCTCCCCACAACGTTCTATCCTTTGTAGCCCTTAGTAAGGTTTCTCTTTTCGATCTCTATTCTGCACTCAATATTCGTCCCGTGAGTGTCAGATTTTCTAGGTCTTGTTTTCTTATTATGTATCAGAAATTTTAATTGTCTCTTTTTGATTCTCTGTATTAGAGTTTTTTTTTTTGTTTCCATTTTGCATAAAACTTCCTTGTTGCTTACATGTTCGTTCATAGCATTCTCAGCATCCTCCTGTAGTACCATATCTATGTGGTCTCATATCGACCTTTCATTACTGAGGAAATTGTTCATCATTCAGTGACATATCAGATCAGCACATGTTTCTTTATTGCTAACGAAATCTTTCTGATTTTAATATTTTGTTTACTTTTTGGAAGATATTTTTCGCTATTCCAAAGCAACTTCGGATTTCCGTGTCACAGTTTCCATCCTCTGTTTAAAAACTTACCAGATATTTCAATTTCTATACATTCTTTGAATCATTTTACCCCAAGCAAGGCGATAATGTCACTAAGACGCAAAGGGCCACTGGGAGTGAAAAAGAATGAAAAGACTTTAGAAGGAACCGGAAACCCAATTCTAAACAGGAAACAAGGAATAAACCTTTTACTCCTGTTTAAAATAGATTGACTGGCTGCTATCCAAGGTTAGGAAGTCTAGTCTACCCTGCGATTTTACCTATCACTGGTGAAGGTCGGTTACAAAAGATTCAGGCTTTTACCAAGGAAAGTGAAAAAAGAACAGATTAGGTGAATATTTGAACTCGGCTCGTTGAATTCACTTTCCGCATCGATAGCCATTACACTACCAGCGCGTCCTTAAGCGCTATACTGAAATAACAATGAATTCACGACATATAGAAAAAGATTGCAAGTTCCGATTTTATGCTTTGTGTCCATTTTAAAACACGAATAAATTCTAGTGTTAAAGGTTGGTCAGTTTTTTCTGCGCGCGTCCGTGCATGTGTGCGTGTGTGTTTCTATAAGCGAGATGGAGAGCAAGGGAAGGAGATTAAGGAAGAACACTACATCGTTGATTTTCTGCGTGAATGACCTCACCATAGGTGGGTATCGATGCTTTTCGTTTTCCTTTGGCCTTTCTGCTGTCGGAATCGACACGGTATCTTTATCTGTTTTCTGTCAGTATTAATTAAACATCCACTTTTCTCTGCGGCGACACACGAGTGACGTGACACTGCAAAAAATTGACTCAACTGCTTATCTTGTAACACAAACCATTACCACTTTTCTTTTTGTTTTTCGATCCTTTCTTCTTCATACATACAGTGTGCGATGGATAAATTGTCGTCCAAATTACGCAAAAAAAAAAAAAAAAAAAAAAATTAAAATAACACTCATTTTAACAGATATATTTATCAAAATTGTACAAAAAGTATCTTGAAATACGAAAGAGTAAATATATTCAATAAAATCGCTATTGGCTTCGACCACGGCCTCCAGACGACTTCGGAATCTTCCGCATCTCTTCTGGACGGTTTCCTTGTTTAAGTTGGTGAATGCTTCCATAATCCTTGCCTTCAGTTTATCTTTGGTGTTACAAGAAGGTTTGTTGGTCTCTCGCTCAACTGAGCCCCACACATAATAATCAAGGGGGTTGCAGTCTGGGGAGTTAGGTGACGACATGTAAGGGGTGATGTGTTTGCAGTAAATGTATCGCAGCCATGACTAGTTTCTCCTGCTTGTGTGTCATGTCCTGTTTCCAGAAGCCACCCTCTTGACCCAGGACAGCACTGCCTCCTCAAGGCACTTGATATAGGCCTTCGCGTTGAGTTTGAGGCCTTCACCAACAAATTCGGGAGTTCTTTTCTCATCTGAACAATCAGAGTTAGGTTTTCGAGCTGCCGTACTTTCATAATCACCATTAGACACATCTATCTGTTTCTGAATCTTTTGTACTGTCCTCAGACTGGCAGCCAAACACTCTCAAATGGTCGTTTTGGAGCTTCCGGCGCGAATGTCAAATTGTTCAGCATACCGTTTCCAAATTTCTGGCGAAATCAACTGCGTCATGGTGCTCTTTTTCTCACAGACGGTGCCCAACTGACCCTACTATACTGGGCATTCGGCAAAATCAAAATCAAACAACGAGCATGCGCGAAATAAAAAGTATAAAATGGCGACAATTTACACATCGCACCCTATATAGCCTTATGAGCTGAAAATATAGATTAAATCCACCAGAAGGACTAAATAAGGAAATCATTATAAATCTTTCGCCATTTATTTAACTTCATCAGAAATTTCGGGAGTAGAATGATTCGATGTTATATTTCAGTTTTTAAATTCTATGTTGTTTTGATTGGTTGTGTAGAAGTCACGTGTACATTGACGTCCGACTTATGTTTTCATGAAATTTTAAATGCTGTTTTGTTTTGTTTTTATTTTATTTCTGTTGGTTATATCACGTGTATAACTCATGGCGCTTGTGCATATGCTTAGTTTTCTAAATGGTACAGTGTGTCTTAAAACTAAATATAATATGACGAATGTCGGAAATCAAACTTAATGCTACACATTGCATTTCCAACATTCGTTATACACAATCTTTAATACACACTTTAAATAATCTTATATGCAACAATTTATCAAATGCATCAGTCATACACAGAAATAAGTTAAACCAAAACTTCGATCAGAAGAATGCTACACTTATTGAAAGAGAAAATAATTGACTTAGACGGAAAGTTCTTTAACGTGCTCCTATCGAATCTTGTCAAAATGTAAATCTGCGACCAGGATTTAGAAAAAAAAATTTCTCCTTTCTTAAAAGATATACTCCTTTCCCAAGCCAACATAGGTGATCATATATATTTAAACAAATTAAAAGCAAACAATTATATCAAGAACTTCTAATATTTAAAATAAATAAAACATAAATAATTCTTCAAATTAATATTAAATTAAAATAATAATGACATTGATAATTTTTTTTAAACCTCATCATTTTACAGGGTTTGAGTATTTTACAGTTGAAATTGGTAGATATAACAGTAAGTTCTGTATCAGCAGTTTCTCGCTTGTGTAACTTTTTACCGGATTCTTGCTTCTCAGTCAACTTTGATCTTCAAAGATTTAAGTGCAATATCCATCGTTATATCTATCTTCTTAATTCTTGCGCTTTTATTGTCTTCTCTCATTACTAGAATTTCTTGTCATATTCTATGTCACTCAGTAAACCATTGCGTCTTAGCGGCTTTAGTACCTTGCTTGGGGAGAAATGATTAAATACATAAATAAAAAAAAATTGTATTTGTGTGTGCATATATATATATATATATATATATATATATATATATATATATATATAAATAAATATAAAACAGACAAGACAAAATTCAAGAACACTTACTTAATCAGTTATGTGCCATGCGTGATAGGCAATCATGTATCTTTCGATGCATGACTGACGAGGCAGATATTTTCCCCGCAATATGTTGCCATATCTTTCTGCGGTAGACCAGTTGCCATCAAAGACTATAGAACCCGGTGTGGGGAGTGAAGAATTGGACTCATACCTTTCCCAAGGGTATTAGCACGTAAGTGAATGCAATCGATTCGACTGGATTTCGAACTCGGCTCTCCGATTCCTTAATCTAAGCCTCTATCCATTACGCCACCTTGCCTCCTCAACATTTACTCAATTTCGTTTTATTAGGCATTAGAATCCAGTATAGTTTACCTTTCACAGCCTGAAGAATATTTATGATGATTTTCTAAGAGTAGTTTAGGTGTGGCACAAGGAACTCACTCACTGCTCGGTCGTAACTTTTCGAGCGAGACAAGTTTGTTAACCGTTGCACCACGTCGGGGTTCTGTACACCCGGTGAGACTCAAATTCTCCAAGCTACCTTTCCTTATTATGTGTCCTATTAATTTCAATTGGTTCTTTCTGATTCTAAGTATATTCTTTCATGTGCCGTGTGCCCTCAGGACATCGCCGATCACAGCTCTCCACAACTTCCTGCACCTTGTAGCACTTAATAAACTTTGTCTTTCTGTTATTTCCCCTAAGCCCTGTTCCGTCATTCATTTACTCAAGCTCTCTAAGTATGTTATGAGTTGTTTCCCTCTATCTGTCCCGTGAGTATCAGATTTTGCAAGCCCTTCTTTCTCTTTATATGCCCTAGAAACCTCAACTGTCTCTTCCTGATGTTAAGTATTAGTTTCATTTTTCTCAAAAACTTCATCGTTCCCCACATGTTCGGTCCACGGTAAGCGTCCTTTTTCTGGTTCCATTTATCTTATTGACCGCGCGGTATTCACGGCATCCTTCTGTAGAACATCATTTTTACCATTATACACCGAAGATTTTATGAGCAAAATTCAGGTTATAACTGTGGCTGGATACGGACTTATTGATACACCTTAGTAAATTCCATTGTAATTATTAATTTCAGAATCTTAGAAAATTTAGCTGCCATCGTATGTAGATAAAGTGTACGTGAATACATATATGCTTGTCAGGCAAAGACTGACAATTAAAAACGACAAACCGTGGCCTAGATATTTCAAACGCAGTTGGCTCTGATGTGGATGCGATCATGTCGAATTGGCAGAGTCAATCTTATAAGTCCTACTTAACAGTTCCACATGAGCAACCTCTTGTAATCCCCTTCCCCCCCCCAAGGTTTTCCGCCCCAAAGAGGCAATAACAGCCTAAAGCTTAACACAATCTCCAGTTATATTTCTCATTCCTTATTCTCTCTCTCTCTCTCTCTCTCTCTCTCTCTCTCTCTCTCTCTCTCTCTCTTTGGCTCCTTGCGTTTCTAACACAGGTTCCCTTTTCCTCGATAAAAAAAAAAGACGCCCACTTTTCCTCATCTTAATTCTTGATATTTATCAAATCTTGGCACGCGTCCAAATGAAGAGAAGTGGATGAGGATAGAAGATTACATTACATGAATATTCCAAAATGGCGGCTTTTAAAATCAGCATTCGAAATCTAGGTAATTAATCTATAGAATCTACAGTCTCCGCCTTGCGAGAAACGTCTTTTGATATCCCTTGAAATACTTAAAAATATGAACTCAAACCTTACAAATTTCTGTTTGAATATCTGGGATGAGGAGTTATCATCATTTACACTATTTATATTCGGACTATTTTCCTCGTCTTTGTTGTTGCTATAAAGTTTCGATCGTTGTACCCTGCGAACCTCCTCAGGTGTGTATCAATCAAAGTAACCTACAAGGAATTTTGTACTGAGCCCTTTATTTAATTTACAGGGTAGACTCTTCTCGTTTCACTGCTAATGTTTATCGTCTAGTTCTTATTTTTGTACTGTTTTGACCAATCATGTCCGATTTCTTTGTCTCACCCATCACTACGATGTCCCTCCAGCTTTACATTTAGTGGGTGACTTGTTTCACCTGTATATCCCCTGCCACAACTGCATGGAATCGGGTGTTCATAATTCCTTCTCATGTTATATGGACCGCAGATATTCTGGATCTTTACCGACAAGCCCTTGACGTCAGGTAGACACACTGTGGCAATTTAATGGTAATCCTCCTTGTCCCATCTATTCCCACCTGTAGACGTTGATGCTATGTTTGTCCTTAGGAACAGTGGCCTAGTCGATTAAAGCGTTGGTTTGTGAATTTGATGACAAAGCGGTTGTGTGTTCAATCCTTGGGTTCGGGCAGTAACGGACGAGCAATAACTGAGCAGTACTAAAATAAGAACTAGACGAGAACATAGACTGTTCTCGTACCACTGTTCTCGTTCCACTGTTCTCGTTCCACTGTTCATCCCCGCAGATAAAATACAGGGTTCAGTTCAGAATTCACTGTAGACTATCCAGAACGATATACACCCGAGGAAGGCCGGTGTGAACAACGGCCGAAACGCTGTGATAACAGCAACCTTACAATCATTAGACTAACATTTTGGATATTAATTGATACCATTTGGGAATTGGTAGCATGATGAATACGTATTTTGCAGACTGGAATGAAATTGGAATTTCAATCACAACGCCCTTTCATTAGTAAAACACTATTAGTACAATTTAAATGTTTGTTTCATAATTCAGGCAAAGCACATGGAGATCTGGCTTGTAAATTATTAGTAATCTTACCAAATCAAAAATAGTACTAGCGTTTAAGATAGTTAAAATTAATAACCAAAATAAACAATTCAACTTTGAAGATACTTGAAAAAAAAATAGGAGCATCAAACTCTTTCAAACTTTTTTTTTAATGTTTCGGTTGAAGTCTTCAATATTTGATTACTCATTACTCATTATCATTATCCTCCACCTCTTCTCCTTCATATATATACCCTGTCCTTTCAGGACAAGCTTGATCATGGCTCTCCACAACTTTCTATCCTTTATAGCTCTTAATTAGTTTTACTTTTTCGCTATCATTCTCAATCCCTATTCTGATATCCATTCACACAACATTATGTACCTTTCCTTCTCATTCTTATCTTCAATATGTCCTGTGAGTGGCAAATTCTCCTAGCCCTCTTTTCTCGTTTTGTGTTCTAGAAATTTCGACTCTATCTGATTCTAAATATAAAAGTTTTTTTTGTTTCCATATTCCTTAAAACTTCCTCGTTGCTCATATTTTCCGTGTATGGGATTCTCAGCATCCTTCTGTAGAACCACATTTCTGTTGCCCCAAGTTGCTTCTTCATCTGTGAGGAGACTGTCCAGCATTCTCTGCCATATAGGAGAACTGTTATTACATAACAGGTTCGTGCTCTTTTTTTGATTCTAACGAAAAAATTTTCCTGTTGCTTAATACTTTGCTTAGCTTTTGGGAGGCACTTTCGCTATTTCAATGTGCGTTCGTATTTCGACATCACCTTTTCCGTCATCTGCTAGAATACTTTCCAGATATTTAAATTTTTGTACTTGATTGATATCTCCCATTCATAGTTCTTATATTGGGCTATTCCTCTTACTGACTATAATTTCTGTTTGATTACAAGTGATAGTTAGTCCTTTATTCTCGCCCTCTTTATTGCCTTCTCTAGGAATTCCGGCAGTTTCCGATCTGTGACTGCTGCGTATTCTGCGTATCTGGACATTGTGTCCACTAATAATAATTTTGTAAACTAGAGCAAGGATGTATTGAGATTGGGGAGGGGGGCTAACTGCGAATTGCGTGGGCTTCTCCGCCGCGCAGAGTTGTCCACCACAATTAAATTCACGCGAATGGCCTCATCAAACTCTCTTTGATTCACAGCCACCGCCACCATGGACGAGAAAGCGAAGAGGGAGAGAGGATGACGATCCCGGCGCTCGGATACGAGGGGGTGCCGACAACACTCGGAACAGTTATCAAAAATTAATAAACGTCATTGTTTAATAGAGTTAACCTATACACTAAATGACACTTAAAACAGCCATCTCACTTTATCCACAAGGTTAATTCTTTGCCCATAAGACATAAAATAAGGGAGTTAACTTATATTCAGATAGCCTTAATCATTGCCAATTTTATTCCTTTTTAAATTAATCTATTTATTAATTTTATTTAATTTTGTTCCACCTCAAGCAAGGCGAAAAAGCCACTAGGACGTTAAAGGTTACTGATTGTTACAGAATATGAGAAAAAAAACTACTATAAAGAGGAGAGGACAATAAAAGAAAAAGAATTAAGAAGATAGAATATAACGACTGACTTTATATTTACATCAAAGTTGACTGGGAAGCAAGAAGCTGGAAGAGAGTTCCATATGCGAGAGATGAAACTCTTCGCCTAGAACTTACGGTTGCATCTAGCCATTTCAACTTTAAAATGATGAGACCTTGCTACCAATCTAGTACTGCGCTTAAATTCATAAAGTCTACGTACCATAGAGGAAAGTTCATCCGAGTAATTACCACGATAATATTTAAAAAAAAAGACACAGGGAAGTAACATTACCGCGGTAAGAAAGGGCCTAATGCCGAAATGCCAAGTCAGGGCCAATAACATTGCAAATTCTTCTTTGGATGTTATCAAGAATCTCT
>OZ038483.1:95309175-95326675 GCA_964036315.1 Acanthosepion esculentum | reverse complement strand
AAAAAGAACCGAAAGCGAAAAAGAAACAGATACATATAAATCAGACTTGTTAGTCTGAAAATACAAACAAGGGTAACGAGAAATATGACAAATGTGTCTTGAACATCAAATTAAGACCATTTGTCTAAAATGGGCAAAAAAAAAAGTTAGCGAATACTTTGTTTACATGAATATGTATAAAGCTTGCCACGGGAATACATTTCAATGTTGCTGTGAGTTGGCAGAAAAGGATGTTAGAAGTCGGCAGCGGACATGTGTTGAAAGATACACTGAGAGATACAAATGTATAAAATACGGCTACTTTAAACAAATGTTCAAATAATAACATGGAAATAAAATGGACAAATGTAGTGAGAAAAGTTATCAAATGCTACAAACAGATGATGGTTAACCTTAGGGATGAGATATTTACCAGGTCGTCCTACTGTAGACGAGATGTGACACAAGGCTGAGTTTAATGTGTGTGTACATTCAGGCCAAGGACAAAAATTCCCGTTGGTTGCGCTGGCCTCTGTACGAGTACCGCTCTCTCTCTCTCTCTCTCTCTCTCTCTCTCTCTCTCTCTCTCTCTATATATATATATATATATATATATATATATATATATATATATATATATATATATATATATATATATATATATATAATGTCGTGAGAGGGTGCAGCCTCAGGCAGCTGTTCTCCAGGCATGGGCATCTCAGTTTTATGCCCGAAAACAACCGCAACTAAGAGATGATAAAACCTACCTGGCTACCAGGAAAACTCCTGTGCCAGGTAAGTATGAAATCAGGAGGATAAAACTACTAACCGCGTACTCGGTGTAATGCCTTTATTGTGTGGGGTTCCAGTGAATGGCTAACCGGAAGTGATTAAAACGACGACAATCTAGAAAGTAACTAAACTAAAATAGAGCGATGAAGGAAAATAAAAAAATACAGTATCTGTACAGTGACTGTAAGTTTGAGAGCATCATTTGAAAATACGCGTTTTCTTTTCTTTCTCGTCACTTCGGTCCAATTCTGTGGAATTGGTATTGAAAGGGTTTCCAGGTAGCTTCAAGTTAGGTATCTTCAATAAATCACCGAAAAAACAGCATATCTTGATGAAAGAAAGGCCCCAAACTTAATAAAAATAAAGTTTTATCGTCAAAATATTTATGTTATTATTAAGAGGAAAGACCAAAGTATTTTTTAGTTATTTTTTAATCCTTTTTAGCACGTTCGAAACTTTGGTTAAAAATCGGTCACGTAATATTTACCATTATTTTTTTAAGCCTTTTTTCCATTTGAAAAACCATATTAAATTGGAAATTTTTGCAAAAAACAAATAATTTTCGAATTTTAGTGAAACATTCAGAACTTATTGACAAATGAATGAAATTATTTTTCAAATTTTTGTTTTTAGAAAGTCATGGTAATTTTTTTTTTTTACAGCTGTTACTTAATTTTAAGAAAACTCGAAAATTCCATTTTGTGTAATTTCATGATTGTATTATAGATTATTTTTTTTTGCAAATCGAAATGCGTATCTACCCAAAATTCAGCTTTGAATTGTAAAATTCAAAACCCAACAAAACTAAGTCATTCTTTAATTAGAAAAGCTTTCCACGTCTTTTATGAATAATATATATAAAGACAATATGGGCACCTCGGGGTGGTGTAATGGTTAGCAATCTTGTCTCGCTAGAACAATTACGACTGTGTAGTGAGTTCGATCCTCACTGGGTGCCCCATGCTTTCCTCCTTGTGCCACTGCTATGCTTGGAAGATCGCTATATAAAGACACTATTGTCTGAAGCCAAAATAGTTTTCCTATGAAAAATGAATTTTTACAAGAATTGTTTTCTTTTGTTTTAATTTTAAACAGAAAATCTAATAAAGTTGTTAAATAGTTTGAAATTAAGTTTGAATCCGCCTCTATTTTTAAAAATGTTGTTATTAAGTATATCTACTTATCATAAATTTGAAAGCTTATTACAATCTGCAAATCGAAAATATTTTAAAATATTTTTTAATATGAAAAAAAAAAGTATTAAAAAGGTTTTCTCCAAAACTATGGACGGACGGTTCAGAAATAATAGGTCACATGTTTTAAGAGTTGTTTCCCCTGATAGCAAAGATCAGGCCTCAGAAACTGCTTTGCATACCTTCTTGTTAAATTCTCTGACTGACCATCGTCGTCACATTTTCAAAATTTTTAATTTTCTTTTTTACATCCTAGTTCACTAAATATTTTATTTTCAGTTTTTAAATATAATTAATGTATTGTTTTTCAGTGAGAGACATACTGCAATTATTAATTTTTTTCTTTTTTAGATTCAATTTTAGGGACAGAAACAGTGCAGGCTTTGGACATATCTTCGTTTAAAAAAAAGTACCTAAAAATCAATAAACTTTTGAAAGCTTTTGAAAGCATTTAATTTTTAAAAATTACTGTATAGTAAAATAAACGGGTTCACTGAAAATTCGAAAATATTGTCACTTCTGTCCTTCCGTCCGATAAATTCCCCTGACGTCAGTTGTCGATACATTGACGCAAACGTCAATTCACACCTCCGAAACAAATCACCACAGTTAGACATGCTACTCTTATTTTCAACTAAATTTTTTTCTGCTAAAAAATTAAGTAATGTTTGTTTCCATTTACATTAAGTAAACTTTAAATTTTCTAATTTTTCTCAAACCAGAACTTCTGGAAGGCAACTCATGGATATATTGATTTTTTGTTTTCATTCAGATTTGGCGGACATTGGGCGATATTATTTTTCACGCATAATTGCCATGACTTAAATAGCATGATCCAATAAATAAATAAATAATTTTTCCCCAATAACACTGATCTTGATCCGTCTTAATGAAACATCCTTATATATAATCCGTCTTAATGAAACACCCTTTACATACATGCCTTACATGACACTTATCGGATGAAAGCCACCCACAATTTATAAGATAACTTAAGGAAAATTCTGGTCAAAAACACAAAAATTTTATATAAATGAAATTACCAGAAACATCTCGTTGTGAGAGAGGCCCTGCACATAAAACCTCTCGCTGCCACTATCCACTTCACCTTATTCAACAGTAGTAATGAGATATTGTAAGTTTGTTAAAAAACAAAACAAAAAAACACTGGACAGATGCTCATTTTAATTCCACCCACACTCAACAAACGAAACTCGAAATAATCGCTCCTAGCAGTATTCTAAGCAACACCAAAACACATACAATCAGACATGAAATTAACTCCCAAATGAAGAACCCCTTGAAAATGGCTAAAGAAGTGGACAAAAACGCTTACTCCCGCCAAATGGGAAAATGTAAGAATGGTGGGAAAACTAATTGAAAATGAATTAAATTTATCTTGTCCGTCATATTCAACGAAACACGTTTAAAAGAAAAGTTGCTGCCCAAATATACATATATATATATATATATATATAGCATAATATATATATATATATATATATATATATATATATATATATATATATATATATATATATATATATATATATATATATATAGCGTAATATATAAATAAATAAATAAATAAATATATACAAAAACACAGAAATAAATACTTTCATAAAAAAACACCCAATTTTGTTTCATTTATTTTATCCAGATATTATATATATATATATATATATATATGAAGAAATATAGTCATAGAAGGCCTGACGATTGCATCTAGCATGAAACAGACTGTCGCCTCTAAGTGTTGACTTCTATGTTCACTTTTATATTTATGTATATATATATATATATATATGTATATATATATATATATGTGTGTGTGTGTGTGTGTGTGTGTGTGTGTTTGTGTGTCAGATCTCACATCAATCTTTTATCGTTTTTCATACATATTTATACATACATTGAGAGAGAGAGAAAGAGAGAAAGAGAGAGAGAGAGAGAAAAGAGAGAGAGAGAGAGAGAGAGAGAGAGAGAGAGAGAGAGAGATTGGTTAGGCTGATCCAGTCTGAGTGACAGGCATATATGCTTATCATTAGAGCAGGTTCACCTTCGGATAAAAATGGTGGAATATTATTTGCACGAAATCCGTAACGGTTGAAAAACTTAGGGATTATATTGGAAGCACACACAATCACATACAACTCTCTCTCTCTCTCTCTCTCTCTGTGTGTGTGTGTGTGTGTGTACGTTTGCACGTACGCGTGCGTGCAGGCAGAGCGTTAAATTCCGGCAGGGAGCGGGCGATTTCAAGCTCGGCTGGCGCGATCAGAAAAGACAAGTGTGGTAGGAAACAAAACAGAATGTGAGAAATGGGCACAGAGAGACGGTGGGAGGGGTAGAGATAGTGAGTGCGAGGAGGAGGAGAAGAAGAAGTTGGTGAAGAATGGTGGGAAAGAGGCTCAGATACGCTAAACACGAACGAGAGTGTGCGTTCATGAAGGGGACGGGGAATAACAATAGTGAACGGATTGTGTAACATCAACCGGCTTGTAAAATAGAAACGTCACGACAAAGAAAGAATTATCTGTCCGGGTGTAAGATTGGGGGGGGACATTTTTTTCCTTTATTTTTACCAAGTTAAGCTTGTTCTGACACAAGCCCTTTTTGTAGGAAGCTGAATAGAGATCTACCTAGGTAAATTGGCCTACACACGATAAACTTAGTGACCAATGCACGACAGTAATTGCATTTTCTACTAAACTTAGCTCATCCTGGCACAAAGCCACTACAATAAGCTACCTGTTTAGGTTCGAGCGCAATCCAATCGCAAATTGGCTTTGCAAACAATCTGAATCATCATCAGTCTACAGTAGGACATAGCTCAAAAGTAATGAGGCATACAAGAAAGATAAAAAAAGAAAGAAAATAAAGAAAGAAAAGAAAAATCAGAAAGGAAAACAGACAGAAAAAAAGAAAAACAGCAAAGAAAGAAAAAAAAGAAAAATAGAAGAAAAGAAACAAAAATTATAATAAAAGAAAGAAGAGAAAAATTAGAGAGAGAGAAAGAAAGAAAGAAAAATTAAAAGGAGAGAAAGAAGTGAAAAATTAGAATCAAAGAAAAATTAGAAGAAACGAAAGAAGAGAAAAATTAGAAAGAAAGAAAGAAAAATAATAGAGAAAGAAGAGAAAAATTGGAGGAAAATTAGAAAAGAAAGAAAGAAAGAAAAATTAAAAGGAGAGAAAGAAGAGAAAAGGAGAGAAAGAAAAGAAAAATTAGAAAGAAAGGAAAATTAGAAGAAAAGAAAGAAAAATCACACGTGAGAAGTGCGTGAGAAGAAACTGTTAACATAGAACTTACGGTTACATCTAGCCATTTCAACTGTAAAATAATGATATCTTGTCGCCAATCTAGTTCTGTGCTTAAATTCATAAATTCTAGGTACCATAACGGAATGTAATATTTATTTTGAATAATGCAAAAATGTGGCACAAGGCCAAAAGGGGTATGGGGAAGGTTGGTCTTCAATCTGTCTTATCTTAAACTTACCTAGCCATCATTACTGACCCAAATATGCCACAGTATTCCTTACACCAAAACAACACACTTACCATTCTTACTACAGCCACCATAATAACTTACGTCTGTATGAAGTCCTGGCTAGTTCCCAAATGTACAATTTGCCTTTTCTGTTTGTATAAAAATAACACCTTTTAAAAATGAAAACGTAATGAGTATTACAATGATTACAATTTTATATACGAGAAACTAAACAAAATAGCGGAAAGTTCATCAGAACAATTACCGCGAAAGTATTTATAGAACGCTTAGTGAGGATTGAACCACAGCACTATCCAAATTGATTGAAAACCTAAATTGCTAAGCATCGTGCTAGGGTAGCTCCAATTTTTAATTTACTTTTTTACTAAATGTATCTAGTCTGGCATAAGGCTACAGAAGTGTGTAACTCGATGTGGATCAAATTAACTAAAGCAGTAAATACTTCTGCAATTCTGACTGCGATACGGCAGGCGCCTACTCTTGTGTGTATGAGCCAGCGTTTGTGTGTACGCGAGTGGGCGTGCGAGGGAAAGGAGAAATTGGAATGAAGGTAGAGAAAAGTCCGGAACCAGATCTTCCCTGAGACACAAGAGTAAAAAAAAAAAAAATAAAATAAATAATCCCTCTTAACTTTCACCCAGCGAAAAAAAAATACTCGGCTTTTTCGCGCCATCTTCTTTTTTATTTGTCTGTTAACTCTTCTCTTTTTCTATTCCCTTTTCTCTGTCTTGAATTATTTATTTGCACCGTCATTCCTCTTTCTCATCACCTTTTTCTAACTTTCCTTATCATTTTCTATTTCTCTATCCCGTTTGCTTTCTTTATATTTCTCTCTCCACTTCTTTACCGATTCTCCGCCCACACACTTCTTCCTTTTCGTTTTCCATTTCTCTATCTCATTTTTCTGATGGTCTTATTTTTAATTTCTACCTCTTCCTCATCTTGTCACTTTCTAGTCTCGTTTGAGCGTGATCATGTCTCTTTTAGTTCATGATTGGCTAGGCAGGGGATTTTCCCGCAGTAGGTTGCCGGTCTTTCTGTGATACACTGAAGGCTATAGGATCCAATCTGTCCTGATATTAAACCCATAACTGCGGGTAGAAATGATGGATCCATGCCTTTCTCTTGGATACTTGTGTACAATTGAATGTAACGAATCTGACTTGAATTCGAACATGGATCTCCCATTTCTCATTCCAAGCCGATGTCCATTACACCACACCGTAGAAGAAAGAAAAAAGAAAATAAAAGAAAGAAGCAAAAGAAAAGAAAGAAGAAAAAGAATAAAGGAAAAGAAAAAGAAAAGAAAAAAAGAAAAGAAAAACAAATAGAAAAGAAAAAAAAAAAGAAAGAAAAAAGAAAAGAAAACCCATTCCTGTTTTTTCTTTGCGTCTTTCTTTTATTAGTTAACGGCCATATAATATTCAAACATTGGTTCTCTTACGATCACCGAAGTTAAGCCACTTAAAACCGGGTCAGTATCTAAATGGGTGACCACTTGGGAATGCCATGTGTTGTAACCTTGGATGTACGAGTGGTGTAATGGTTAACGGCTCGAATTAAAGATCGTAGAGACAAGTTCTAATACCAAGCTGATTTTTGCTATATTCACTTACGCACAAATATCTTTTGGAAAGGTATGAATCCACCTCTTCTTTCCCCAGCTATGGGTTAATTAGCAGAACTTGCTATTTCCTTATTATCGCCAAAATAATTCTTCCAATCTAAAAATATTTTCTGGCTTTAAATAACCCACAAAGAGTTGATAAGCCGTAAAAAACAAACCAATCAATTTTTCTTTTGTTTATTTTCTAATTTTTCTTTTTTTTCCTTTCCTTCTCTTACCTTTCCTTTCTAAGTTTTTAATTTATTTCTGTTTCTTCATTTCTTTCTTTCTAATTTTTCTTTCTTCCTTCTTTTTTTCTTCTTCATAATATTCTGTTCTTTCTTTTCCTTTCATTCTTATTAGTTTTCCATTTCTATTTTTCTTACGTTTTTTTTTTTTTTTTTTACTTTAAATGATTTTCTATTTTCATTTTTTTCTTTTTTTCTTTCTTGGCTTTTTTTTTCTTTTTTCTGTTTTTTTTTTAAATATCTTTCATTTTTTTTCTTTTTCTTTCCTTTTAATTTTTCTTTCCCTTCTATTTAATCCTTAATTCATTCTTTCTTTTCATTTTTCTTTTCTTTTCTTTTCTTTCACTATTTTGTTTGTTTGTTGGTTTCTTTATTTATTTATAATTTTTCTGTTATTTCTTTGTATTTCTCGGTCCTTACTGAAAATAACGAACCTCATTTCTTCAGGTGAGACGAAATTCTTGATTTTATGTTTCGTTGCTAGAAAAAAATGCTGGATCTTTCATACAAAGAAAAACGTTTTAAAGAAGATATGATTTGAACGAAACGGAACGTGTCCAGCCACTGGGGACACATCGATAAGTGGTTGTATTTTCCCATTCTTTTGTAGGCTTCAACCTTACTATTTGCTTTTTAGAATAAACGATTATTTGGAAAGGAGTCAGCGTTTGGATCCACAAATGTGTCCCGTTATTGCGGTCTTGTGTTCGACTAAGCTAAGTTTAGTAAACATCTATTTGGGATACGCCTCGCATTTCCCCCCTGGAGGCAAGAGGGCGATGTTCAGCTCTAAATTAATGCCGGGACTTCAAAGACAGAATTTTCAGTGTGGGAAGGCCTGTCCATATTTAAAATAGGCGCAATTATATATCTTTGCCGTCTATTCGATTCATTTTGGTCTTGTGCTGTGCTGAAGTAGGTTTAGTAAATGAGTTGATTGATTGATTTTGCTTTTTTACGGTTTATCAACCTTTCTTTGTTTAGCAAATGAAAAGAATGATTAAAATAATGAAAAATAATAAAAAGGAAATAAAGACGGATTAACGAAAATGAACGATAGAGAAAGAAAGAAAATGTAAGCCAGAAAGAAAAAAGAAAGAGGGAGAAAGAAAGAAAGAAAGTGTAAGAAAGAAAGAAAAAGAACAAAGAAAGAAAGAAAATGTGAGAAAGAAAAAAGAAAGAGGGAGAAAGAAAGAAAGTGTAAGAAAGAAAGAAAAAAGACAGAAAATAAGAGAGAAAAACTAAGAAAGAAAGAAAATGTAAAAAAAGAAAGAAAACAAAAAAGGAAAAAAGACAGAATGAAAGAAACAAAGAAAGAAAGAAAAAGAAAATGTAAGAAAGAAAGAAATTTAAGAGAGAAAAAGTAAGAAAGAAACAAAATGTAAGAAAGGAAGAAAGAAAAAATAAAAAATAAAAAATAGAAAGAAAAAGTGAAGAAAAATCTAAAAGTACAGAAATGAAGATCTTAGAGAAGCTGAGAACGAAAAAAGAATTCTAATATATATATATATATATATATATATATATATATATATATATATATATATATATATATATATATATATATATATATATATCGAAGGTTTTCTCTTATTCTTTATTAGAATTCTTTTTTCATTCTCCGCTTCTCTAAGACCTTCATTACTGCACTTTTAGATTTTTCTTCACTTTTTCTTTCTTTTTTCTTCTTTATATTACATTGCATTATATTATATTTTATATATATATATATATATATATATATATATATATATATGTATGTATGTATGTGTATATCAAGTGAATGCCTGAATGTGATATATATAACTGTGTATGTGTGAATATCACAAAGTTCTATATGCAACTCACCTTTCAATGTCGACCCGGCAATTTAGTTGAATAACCCGAGTTCAGCAATAAATAAATAAAAAGAAGAGCAATTATAAAGAGAACCGGGAGAAAAAGGTGGGAGAAAAAAATAGGGAAAAGAAAAAATGAGTGAGGGTGAATATCCCCTGACTTTCGAAATGCAGGAATTTCCATTGTCCTTTCCAACATTGCATGAAAGATTATGTGATGTTTTATGCAAAAGTTACATTCTCAATTTTTTATGCACACGTGGCTTATGCAAGTAAATACCCACCCAACGCCTCTTTCATTCTCTTTTGCTCTCACACACGCATATAAAATGCGTGAGAGGGCGTGCACGTAGAACAGTACATATATGCAAACGGGTTTTCCAACACGGATATTGCACAAGTGATGTTTATTCCCAATGGAATGTATGCAGGTCTCTATAGCGGTCTAACTGGCCGTCGACTCATATGTAGAAACTTACTATGTTGAATTCAATCTGACACAAGGCCTAAGTAGTGGGGGTATACAGCGATGGTCAAATTTGCTGTCTTACCACCCAAGGCCTGATATCCTAGTCTACCCTGCTATTTACCCCATAGCTGGAAGTAGGAAAAACGGATCCATGCCCCTTCCAAGGGTAATTATGCCAAAGTGTATGCAACAGATCAGCCCAGAGTTTGAACCAGCTCTCCAATTCCACTCCGAAATTTGTTACGCTACCTGAATTAACTTTTTATCGTTTTCCGAAGATTTATTTTCAAGTTATGCTATAAAACACTGGGGACATCGTAATGGTTAGCAAGCTTGTCTCGCTAGATCAATTACGACTGATTAGTAAATTCAATCCTGAGTGGCTTTCCATACATTACGCCTTGTGCCGCATCTAAGCTACGCTAAAAGAATCATTTGGATACTTCGACGTGGTGCAATGGTTAGCAAGTTTGTCTCGCTAGATCAATTACGACTGATTAGTAAATTCAATCCTGAGTGGCTTTCCATACATTACGCCTTGTGCCGCATCTAAGCGACGCTAAAAGAATCATTTGGATACTTCGACGTAGTGCAATGGTTAGCAAGTTTGTCTAGCTAGATCCGTTACGACTGAAGTATGACTTTGATTCTCAGTGGGTGCCCCACTCTTTCGGTCTTGTGCCACATCTAAGCTACGCTTACAGAATCATTTGGACACTTCGACGTGGTGCGATTGTTAGCAAGCTTGTCTCGCTAGATCAATTACGATTGAATTATGACTTCGATCCTCACTGGGTGTCCCATACTTTCGGACTTGTGCCACATCTAAGCTACCCTTAGAGACTCATTTGGTCACTTCGACGCGGTGTAACGGTTAGAAACCTTGTCTCGTTAGCTCAATTACGACTGAGTTCGATCCTCACTGGGTGCTCTAAAATTTCGGCCTTGTGCCATGCTAACAGCATTTCCGCAGCAGTTACCTATGATTAAACAAAGAGATTAACACAAGACAAACCCAAACTGAAACTTATAAAGACAATGACTGTAGTGTAAATGGTTAACAAGCTGAACCTGTAGATCATTAGTTGTGAGATTGGTTCTTACCGAGTGCCTCATATCTGTAGCCTTGTGCTAAATTCCGTTAAGCTTAGAAATCAAACGTTTTAAGCCACAGTAAGAGTTGAATTTACTGTCATGACAGCTTCAAGGACTTTTATAGCGTAAAACTAACTGATACAAAAAATTGGGGGGGGGGGGATTATGCAACGCCAAGCCTGTGCTGCTGTAAATAATGCCGTGGTTCTAGGAATTCGGCTTTAACTCCTAACACGTGAATATTACAGTTTCTAAGCTCTAGTAGCTATCGTTTCGATCACACAAGCCGTTCAAGGTGATTTTGATGTTTTTTTTTAAAGATTTACTTAACACATGGCTCAAGAGCCACTAAAGGTATAGAGAGTTTCTTTTAAAATGGTACTAATGAATGAAATGCATGATATGAATGATAGAGAAGGTGGTAGGAAACGAAAATTATGATGATAAGGAGGATAGATAACGACTGACGCTTGTCTTGAATAGGTTGTCGTGAGATCGAACACTGAAGATACTTCACATCACCGCTCACCTCTATTATGGGGACCGAAGCGGATATCAACCAAAGTCCAATTCCAGGGAGAACGCCCCACTCCAGCCTTCGCCTTTCCCATTGAAATGAAGAAGGGTCACGATCCATTCATGATGCCTGAAGCGTCCCCACAAAAAGAAGCGTCGAGTAAACTTGATCTACATGTACACGTGCGGGACTCTATATTAATTGCGGGCCTGTGCCAAAGCAACCCTTGATGCAGGGAGAGTAAATAAATTCATTAGTTGCATCATATTTTTTGCCTCCTTTGATAACTAGTCAGTCTTGCAGGCTATTACTAATATAGTCTTGAGTTAACCGAAAGTTATAGCCATGTGCCAATGTGACTATCATAGTATATATTTTGCACTTGACAGTTTTTCGGGGTTGTTTTTAGCACAAATGCTGAGATTTTCACAGGATTGATTGATTGATTTGTCTCTTCCGTCGCACTGGATTTAGTTAAAAGAAAAAAGCATTTGGGAAATAATGTGCTCTCACACCCCTGATGATGACATATATGAGTCGAAAGCTTGAACTATACAATATGAATTTTGGCTATTTTATATACAAAGAACAGCCACATTTTCGAAAATTTATTTGCACTGGGCTTACAGCCACATCATTTTGAAACACCGGTTCCCGTGCAATCACCGAAGTTAAGCAATGTCGAGCCTGGTCAGTATCTAGATAGGTGACCATTTGGGTATATCAGGTACTGTAAGCATGTGGTCTAATGGATAATGACTCGGAATTGTTAATCGGAAAGCCGAATTCCAATTCCAGTTGGGCTTGTTATATATATTTAAGTGCAAATACTCTTGGGAAAGGTATGAATCCACCGCTTCTCCCCCACCTATGGGTTAATTAGCAAGATTTGCATCACTAAATATTATAATATGAAGAAGAAAATTTTTACACTATAGAATATTTTCTGGCTTTGATTTAAGTTAATAAGCCACAGAAAACGAATCAATCAACCAATATATTTGCACACTAGAAAATAGATCAATAAATTTAATATACATAAAATGTCTATTCTTTTTAATAAGACGCGTTTACAGGAGTAACAGTTGCTGACAAAATATACATACATATTAGTTACGTAAATATTAAATTGCCTAAACACTTCTTTAGAAAGAATCCGATGTCTAGTTAACGTTACTGCTTTTTGCTTTTAAAATCTGCTTTCTTGCTGCTGAGCGCTGACTTGCATATTCTTGCTTATTTAGCCATTACGAGTGACATACATTCATGCACAGAGACATATTCACATACACAAAACAATTTAATTGAAAAATAAAGATGAAAAGAGTACTTCATTGTTCTTAGTATAATATGGTTGGTGACGTTCTGTTGCAAAAGCAACTTACTAATAGCGGTGCGACTTCCTTGTCTATGTCAGTCGACGGCAAGAAAATGCGAAACGACATTCGTTGTTCATGTTGTGTCCGGATTTTTTAAAGATGGCGACTGGCAATCCAGAAATAAAATACGAATGACAAGAAGCGCAAAGACGCAACGAAAAAAAAATGAAGTTAACTGAGCAGAAATATAGGGAAGGGAGGAGGAGAAGAGGAACTAAAAGTCGAATAAAAGGTGTATGGGGAATATTTCGAAAAACCCAATAAAAGTATGGACAGGAATAAAGAAAAATATAGTCAAAATGTAAGTCGAGGACATAAGAAGAATAAAGACAGTAAATGAAAAAGAACAAATGCTGACTGGAGGAAAAAAAATATATATAGAGAGAGAGAGAGAGAGGGAGAGGGAGAGAGAGAAATGAGAGGAGAAAGGAGAAAAGAGATAGTGAAACAAGAAAAAGAAGAAACCTGATGGTGGCCAAAAACGTTGGATGGAGAGTGAATGGAGAATGAGTAAAAGAAATCAGACTAAATAAGACGAAGAAGGAAAGAATGTGCAAAATGAAATAAGCAGGGAAACTCTAAAGGATGAACCGAAGACGTAAGTAACTAAAATAAAATTTATTTCGAAAATAAATGAATGTTTTGTATGAAATATATGAAAAATTATAAAGAAAAAATATACCAAAAATCTATAAGTAATGTATGAACAATATAAAAATGTTTTGTATGAAATATATAAAGAATGTATATAATATATGGAAAATGTATGAACGCTTTGTATGAAATATAGGATTAATTGATTCGTTTTCTACGACTTATCAACCTTTTGCAGGTAATTTAAAGCCAGAAAATAATTTTAGATTCTCAGAATTTCTTTTAGACGTGGAGATAATGGTTTAGTGATACAAGTTTGACTAATTAACCCAAGGGTGGTGGTGGTGGAAGAGGTGGATTCATACCTTTCGTAAGGGTATTTGCATATAAATGAATATAACAAACGCAACTAATAAATACACATATACCAATGTTCGTAGTGCAACTTTCATGGTTTCCGAAGACGTCAGGCACAAATGCCAAATGAGCCACTTATTACAGTTATTTAGTTGATATTCACACTTATATATATATATATATATATATATATATATATATATATATATATATATATATATATATATGTATATATATATATTGCGTAATTGCGTATTGCGGCAACAATCCCTCTTTATACAAGTTTCATTAAAGACGACCCACAAGGTACTGCGATTAAGCTTTTTATTTAATTTTTCGTGTGTTTTCTTTTCTTGTCATAAAATTTGTAAAAACAGACCAAATATTCTGCATATCCGAGCGCTTTCGTATATTTAGTATATATTTCAACTTGATATAGCCGTAATCGGATTATATAAAGAAACTAATATAAAATGGCTCAATTCGTTATTTCATTTTTTTTAATTAATTATTATATCTTGTTTATATCATTATATAAAATAATACGAAATTTACTGAAATAAAGACAGAGAGAGAGAGAGATAGAGATATAGAGAGAATTTAACTGAGATAGATAGATAGATAGATAGATAGATAGATAGATAGATCTATCTATCTATCTATCTATCTATCTATCTATCTATCTATCTATCTATCTATAAAGTATGTATGTAAGTATATATATATTTCTTTAACTTTTTCTAATATTCTTTCCTTCCTTGTCTCTTTTCGCCCGTTAATCCTATTCTGGTTTTTGTCTATTGATCTTAACGGAAGATTATAAAAGACGTTAGTCCTACGAAAAACATGGCGGCTTTCATTCACCAGCGAGATGAGAGTATTAAAGTAAGCGTTCTCTTTAGTTCACATTTATTGGTGTAAACTCATGTTCTTCTGTGATCCTCTATTTGGTTGCCAGCACATATCTAAGCATTAGCTTCATGTCATGTTTGCCTGTGCAGCTCTAATCTCCCATTCTTGTCTATCAACGGACTGAGATAATCTAAACGCTATCATGGTTCTCTTAGCAAGATTATAGAACGACGCGAATAGAGTCGGACATTTTAGTACATTTTCTTTCCGGCAAAGCCAACAAATCAAAAATCAGAATAATCTCCATAGAAGCTATTTGTTAAGTAACGAAATATATTTTTCTGACAATACCGCGAATAATATTTTCCTGTCGAAATTCGTAGTTTAGAAGCATTTTTTTCAGACATTAGCCAAATTGATCATCATTTGTTATCAACATTTTCAGCGTTGGAATCTTATCCAGGTTTTAAATAATGTGTATCTATAATATGTACTTATAATTTTCTAATGAAAATACTGTAACTACACACTCTTAAAAATGGTTGATATGATCATCGCTATTTTAATATGTATTTATGCATAAAACATACTGTATTAAATTAATCATTTTTCCTTGAGTGTAAATTAGAATGTATATTGAATTAAAAAAAAAATTAGGCATGGTGATATACTAATCGTAGCTTAGATGTGGCACTAGACCTAAAGTATTAGACGCTCAGTGAGGATCGAACTTAATTGATCTGGCGAGAATAGCTTGCGAACTCCACGTCGAAGTGCGTAGGTGATTTCCTAAGCGTATCTTAGGTATGGTACGAGGCCGAAATTGTGGAGCAAAAAGTGAGGATCGAACTAGCTCCTACAAAAGGTAGAGAAAGAAAGCGATAAGAAAGGACCCAGCGTCAACTGCAAGAAGACATAATGTATGGTCATTAGAAAAAGGATGAGCCCAGATCGAAGTTAATCAAATCAACTAAGCACAAAAATTTAAATATCTGGGAAGTGTTTTAACAGAAGACGAAACATTCGACACTGAAATCCGAAGACGCATTGGGACACCGAAAGATGTCTTCCAAAAGCTAAACAGAGTATTAAGAGATAGAAAAACTTCATTAGAAATTTAAAAAAAAAAAGATTACTGAACAGTCACGTGATATCTGTCCTATTGTATGACAGTGGATGCTGGACAGTTTGAAGATGAAGAAGACGAGGCAACAGAAATGTGCTTCTACAGAAGGATGCTGGGGATACTATGGACTGAAAATGTGAGCAACGACGAAGTTTTAGAGAAAATGGAAACAAGAAGGAAACTTATATTTAACACCAGGAAGAGACAGTTGAAGTTTCTGGGACAGAGGAAGGAGGGCTTGGAAAATGCGTTACTCATAAGACGGATTGAGGGTAAGAGGGACAGAGGAAAACGACGCATAATATATTTAACGAGCTTGATAAAATGGATAGCAGAACAGTGTTTAGAAATAACGAAAAGTCATAATTTTTTTTTTAGCTGTAAGTGACTGGAAGTTGTGGAGAGCTGTGTCCTGAGGGGACACGTCACATAATGAGGGAGATGGCAGATCAATAATTGTCTCCATATTCTCAAGTTTTTTAGCATAATGAAAAATGATTGAAAAACAGGACGAAAACGTGAAAGAAGATATCGTCCATTTGCCCTTTGGTATAAATGCAAATTGAAATATTATTATTAATAATTCTTTTTCTTTTTTGCCATGTCTCTTCAATAAGTAAGCGATTATGGCTGTCCACAACTTCCTATCTCTTGTAGCTCTTATAGACGTTTATCTTTTTGCCTTTGCTTCACATAAGCTGGTCAGATATGTGCCGCCTCTTGTTCCTCTTGCCATCGATAAGTCCTATGAATGCCAAATGCTCCAATCTCACCTTCCTTTTATATGTCCAATGAATTTCACCTGTCTTTTTCTGATACTGAGAACAAGTGTCCATATTGTTTCCATTTTCCTTAAGGCTTCTTCCTTGCTTACGCACTTCGTCCATGGTATTCTCGGCATCCTTTTGTAGAACCACATTTCTGATACCGCTAGTCTTCTCTTTCTATCTAAGAGCGGATTGTCCGACACTCACTGCCATATAGGAGGATTGATATTACGTAGTAGTTTAGCACTCTTTACTTTGTTTCTAACAAGATTTTCCTGTTTCTTAATACTTAGCTTAGCTTTTATAATGCACTTTTATTATCCCAGTGTGCGTTCGGATTATGAATTATGTTACAGATTTGAAAATAACTAAAATCAGTGTAATGTGTACAAATAACTTCTGTGATACCAACGAACACTCGTTTGACACTTTTGTAATGTCAACGAACACTCGTTGC
Organism: Acanthosepion esculentum; assembly: GCA_964036315.1. Classification (NCBI taxonomy): domain Eukaryota; kingdom Metazoa; phylum Mollusca; class Cephalopoda; order Sepiida; family Sepiidae; genus Acanthosepion; species Acanthosepion esculentum. Next base: position 95,309,892 of record OZ038483.1, on the reverse strand, counting down.
CACTTCTGTGATGTCAATAAATACTCATTGTCACTTTCGTAATGCTCGTTGTAGTAGAGACTTTGTAATCGCAGATACAACTATAGTACGCCTTCGAATATCACTCGCACTAATAGATGATATTCGCTCGAATAGTAATCCGTATAGTGATCCGAATAGAGAATAGTGTAGAGAAGAGAAGCGAGAATATCGGTCCGTATAGTGATAGATGAGAAATAGCGATCGATTAGACACACACTACGTCCTCTATATGCGTTTCCTCTATGGACATTTGGTCGTCAGCGACATTTTATTCCTATATAACAATTACTTATAAATTATGTGATCTACATTGACTCTTAAATTCTGCAAAGGATGTTTTTTAATCCGTTTCACCCCAAGCAAGGCAGTACAGTCATTAAGACGCAAGGGGTCACAGGGTGTGGAGGAATTAGGAACAGAAACATTCGTAATGAGCGGCAAAAGAAAAGAACACTAAGGAGGACGGTAGATCGCGATTGATACTGCATTTAAATTTTTGCAGAATAAAGTTGACCGGAAAGCGTGGGGCCACAAGCAAGAAGTGCGAGAAAAATGTTAGTATAGAGGTTACGGCTACATCTAGCCAGCTAAACTCTAAATTGATAAGATCTCGCCGCCAGTCTAGTACTGCGCTTAAATTCATAAATTCTAGGTACCATAGCGATGAGCTCACCCGAACAATTACTATGAAAGTAC